>JAVSCE010014879.1:0-107544 GCA_032199065.1 Smutsia gigantea
CACTTCTAATATTTGAATTCAAAAATCCTTTTTTCAGGGTTTAATGAAAAGAAAACCTCAGGCTACAAAGCCTGATCTACAATGCCCATATATTCCCTCTTAGTGGACTCCCATTAGGGAACCCCAGTAAGTCAAGATCCCCCAAATGTTTGCAAGCTTGATAAAGTGACATTGAAAATGAATTGATGTTAGCTTGTTTAATCTACCTAAATTGAACTGCTGACATCCAATAGGTAATTTTATTCCAGCCCGATTGAATAATAAACCCAGTAGAAGGACTAATGTCAGAAAATTATGAGAATGACTGTGGGGAGAAATGAGTTTTTCTTAAGAAGAATAAACTTTTTCATTATCAAATCTCTTGAGAAGAGGTCAGTCTTCTGGCAGAAAAGAATATTCAGGAGGCGAACTTCAGGCCATAGTGAGAGAAAACTTCTCTTGTCTCTGGGGGAGAGGTAAGGCATACTCCAGAGCACAGAAATTCTGAGGGTGTTGCCCGTGGAGGGAGAGGGCTGAGCTTTCTCTGGGTGTGTGGATACAGCCTAGAACAACACAGAGAAGCAGCTCAGGCAGAGCTCTTTGGAAGAAGCTGTGATTTAGTCTGTGTGGTACTTCCCTCCCATTTTCTCAAGCTTTCAGTAAATTCTCATGAGAAAATAGAGTCTAGGCTTTTCAGCAATATGGTGAATGGAAAGAAGGATCTTTTTCCATGCTTGGGATGGAGTAGAACAGTGAAAACCAGGGTTCTTTCCACTGAGCTCTGTGTGGTGGGCACTAAATGCACCCACGCACATTCAGGAGGGTCCTTCAGGAGCAGCAGCCCAGGGATGGAACCAGGTCACAGTGAATGACCTGTTCCTGAAGACAAGTGGACATCAATCGTACAACTCTCTGCAACCACTGAGAGGCACTTACAGGGGGACTCATTTTAGTCTGTAAGCCACTGGGAGCTCATAGTATGAAAATCTGGGTTTCATGAGATTTTTCGGCACTAGACTTTTCCAGGTTGTTTAGAGGAAGCCATGTCTGGGCTAGAGTTCATCAGCCTCATTATTTCTGAGTTTCCTGTAAGCACCATCTTTTCTACAGAATCTTCACACTGCACCCTCCCCATCTACACCTGCTATTTCTTTCCTTTCTGCAGCTCACTAACAGCTCTCCAACTGTGAGAGGCATCTCAACACGCTGGTAAGTGATAGAAATTCCGGGGTTGCGAATAGGGATGAGGGAAGGCAGGATAGAGGAAGGGGGGAGATCATCACACAGATTAGCCTCTCTTACTAAAAATAAGATGTGTGATACTCTGAAAAGCAGATTTTAACTGCTGAATCCAAATTTCTAAATGGAGTGTCTCTCCAGGACATCAGATTTTGCAAGAGAAATGACTAACAAATACTAAGGACCCCAGAGTACATGGGTCCATTTAAGGCTGAATACATACTACAGAGGGAAATTAATCATCTGTCCTAACATGAATAGACAAGCAGCATTATCTACATTCATTTGAAAATCAGCACGTAAGTAAGAAACAGTCATGGTTTCGCCCTTCACCCTTCACTTGCCACTGTCTAAAGAAACTCTGCTTAGTGGTGGGTGTCGTGTTAACTGTCACATGCTAAATGTGACAATATGTGAATTGTATAGACCTGTTGAGTAGAAACAGAGCTACACTTTCATGTCACTTGCTGTGGGGAGATGTAATTTCCTCATCGAGTCATTATGTCACAAAACACTTTGTGGTACGTTTATACTCGGATGTAAAAGGAAGTGCAAAAAAAGGGGCAAATTCAAAGTGCAGTGGAGTCCGTTACTATAATTAGGGGATTTTGTTCCAAATGAACTCAATATTCCCATTGAGTGGAACCATCATGTTCATTGGTGCCTTTTGCTTAGAGTTGTGCTGTCTGATAATCCCAGAGCCAGCCTGAAGGGATGAAGGCAAAACGGTTTGTTGGGAACTTGGAAGAATGTTTTATGCTTATGAAGTCAGTTCATACAGAAATGAACATTGGGATTCTTGTGCTCATCTCATAGGAATACATTCTGAAATAGGGTTACAAGAATCTCCAGAAACCGCTTTACCTATGGAAACAGCAAGAAGAGAGGATTATGGAATCTATATTTTCCAGAGTCACATATACTTTAGAATATTCAAGACAGGGAGCATCACCAGATGTTTGCTAATCATCTCAGTGTTTTGCTATTTTATTTCCCAAGTTGTCTAACTTTGAAACTATAGCAGGTGGTCAAGATCTTAAAAGCAAACCATAAAAGAACTTAGAAGCAAGAGAGATATACAACATTAATAGGAATGTCCCAAAGAGTTGGTTAAATGAGTGGCTTTCAAAAACTTTTCATTGTGATAACTATAAAAAACCCATTTAATTCCACAAACCAGTACATACTTCCATATATGTATTTATATTTACCTTTATTATGTTTGCTGCACTCACATATTTTATTCATTTCTATTCAATTTAATTTATGATCCATTAAGTTGATATCATGACCAGTTTTGGATCATAGTATCTGCTGTTTGGAAAGCATTGAGTTTTACTAATTAAAAAAAAAATCCACCACATGCACACACACACAAAGCAATAGCTAATTTTAGACATCTGGTTATCTATGAAATATGAAGGGGTTTTGTAGACGAGGAACACATTCAAAAGTGTTCTGACTTGCTTGCACAATATAAACTGCTTTAACATTAAGTTTCTGTAGGTACCTCAAAATAATACAAAAGACTTGGCCTAGCTTTCTCTCATAACAAGACATGGGTTTGGACAGAAAGAAATGCCAAGGCGAAGAGCCTATTTTTTCAAGAAAGAGTGATTGGAAAGGATATAAAAAACTTGGCCCTATGGAAAATGGTCATAAAGGGGGAATGTTCCTTGCATATATTCACCAGGCTCAGGAGGTTCAGGGAATCCTGCGTGGCTGAAGGAAGGTATGAATCATAAAAAGTGATTGAACCAGACTGCCAACTCCAAGGTAGCAAAAAAAAGAAAGTGGAAGGGAAGAGAGAGAGGAGAAGAAAAGAGCCTCATTCAGGGAAGAGATGAGTTCAGAGCAGCAGACAGGGTGTGTATTTAGCCAGGGCTCTGCAGAATACATTAAAAAAAAAAAAAAAGGCAGGGAGGATTTTACTCTTAGTGAAATGGGAAGAAATTGGAAATAGATTTTGACTAGTTTAAGACAAAGATTCCATGAATAGATTAACTTTTTAAGTAGTGGTTTACATTTTTCTGATTGGCAGACTACCAAATAGTTCCTGAGAAGGTGATATATGGGATATTTGGGGCTCCATAATTAAAAGGGTAGTGATAAATTTTAATAAGTTCAGATTAGAGCATCTGAGAGCATGAAAACTCTAGAATGAATGTTCTCTTAAGAACCCCAAAGAACCTGGATTTATCTGAGAAACAAATGCTAAAGGAGACAGAGTCTGTATTTACAAATGTGAGGTCTTTTGTATAGATAAAGAGAACACATGTTTGTGGTCTGAGTGAGTCACACACAAATCAAAGAAGCACATGATCCTTCATGGAGAGGAGAATTGAAGATTTCTAACACCATCTCCAACCCTAGGACTCTGTGATCCTAGGCTTTGATGTAGGAAACTTGGAACATTCAAGACCAATATAAATTTTGGCTTTCCCACAAAGGTGCCTTCTAAAGGTTCCTTCTGTTAAAGGAGACAGAAATATGCAGGATTCTTCAGAACTATTGTCCATTTAAGTAAAGATTGTCAAAGTTTCAGCTTTCATGTCAACTGAGACTGGTACTGGCCTCCTGTAATACAGTGACATAGATTCTAAAACCATGCTTGGAATGAGTAGCTAAAGGGTTGGTAATCTCTGTTATGAACATATCAAAAGGAAGAATAGTTCTTTAAGGCTGATTTTTGTCCCTTATCTAGCACCCAATTTTGAGATATTAGAAGCAATACATTTATCTTCTAAAACAAAAATGACATAGAAATAAAATGTATTTTTGGAATTACTTGAGATTATTTCATTTTATGCCATGGCTATTCAAGTAAAGTGTGTCCACAGTTTTGAAACTATAAATTTGAACTTAACATGAGCCATGGTTCAGAAAGAGTACAACACTGAGTAGGGAGACTTCAGTCATATGAACTACAGACCTTGATTGATGCTAGATTTATTATTTAACTGGTTTAACATAATAGCTATAAAGTTAATTATGTATTTATGATATTGATCAGGTAAAATGATGGTTTTTAGTAACTAAAAGTTAAAGAAAGGAGAAACGAACCTTAAATAAGTGGTTTTGAATTTCCCTCCTATTGTTTTATAAGCCAGAGAGTCTTCCTCTTAATGCTAAAATACCACAACGTGATAAGTTGGGTTCCTCTGAAAATCACAAGAACTCTTCCAGATTATAAATTTAACAGTAATTTGACAGGGTAATTTAGTATTTAAAATAGTAACCTGTATGTAATCCATTTGTTTGTCAAATATTAATGCTAAGATCTGAGGAACACAAAGTAAATTTCACTGACTATTTTAGTGAATATTTGAGAATTTGGGGGATAGTGTTGCAGACAGAAACCTGCCCTTTGCTTGGATATCAGTTGTAATCAGCTAGTAAAAAAGAAATTTGATTTTTTTATTTAGAAATAATAAAATGTTAAGTGTATGTTAACTAAACTAGTAAATGATATTTTCTTTTTAACAATAATAATATGAATAATGATCATTATTAATGGACTTTTAAACCAAATACCTGTGCTTTAGGCTAATTTTGAGAGACCTCATTTGCAAGTTAACTCCTCTAGGCATATGTGTAATTTTTGGTTGCATACCAAGTACTACTGAGAAAATACCAGGTTATATTTCTTAAAGCCATTTTTGGTGAATAGGTAGTGTCTGAGAAACTGAGCTAGTGTATTTCCTCTTCTATAATTTCCAATCTATTTACCATCTCTTCTACTACATCTCATATTCTTTTAAATCCCTCCGTTGTATGTTTCATTTCAGATACAGAATTTCTTAATGATTGAATCTCCAACTTAAATTCATTCCTGAGTTCTTGAATATTTTTCTGTACCTCTGTATACATGTTTATAATTTTTATTTTGAACTCTCTTTCAGGAAGATTGGTGAGTTCGGTTTCATTTGTCCCACTTTCTGGGGTTTGTGAGATTTCAGTCTGAACCATATTCTTTTGTTGTTTCATATTTCTGTGTGGTGCCCACTAGTGCACAGAAACTCTAGTCTCTGGAGCTGCTCAGCCCCTAGAGTGAGGTTGGAGGTTGTAGGGGAGTGGAGGTGGTGCCTGAGGGGAGGAAAGATCTGTTTCCTGATTCCCGTCTGCGGTGCCTGTCTCCAGTGTCAGAGCCAGTGGGCCAAGCAGACACGTGTAAACCTCTGTGTTTTGTGTCTGTAGCTGTGGTAGGCAGGGCCTTCCTCTGGCTGGATTGTCATCTTTGCAGTGACTGTGGGTTGTGAGCAGGTAACTGCCAGCTAGTAGGAAGGCTCGGTAGGCTGTGTGTCACATTGGGGGGCCTCAGAGCAGAGTAGGCAGCCAGTGGGATGGAGCACCTGAAGCTCCCCAAAGTTCCCAACCAACTGGGAAGAGTGCACCCAGGCAACCTTGTCCAGCTCTCCCTTATTCTGCACAGCAAGCTCCATGCAAACCCTGCACCTTCAGCAGCCCCCTGGCTGCCAGGAAGCTTCTTAGACTGCCTGACTTTCCTCTGACACAGAGCTGCTGCGTATGGATCCCCTCCTCCACAAACAGTTGGAATGTCAATTTCTCAAGCACTCGGCCTGTCCTAGCTCCCCAACATCCAGAGCAGCACACACTATAGGATTCTGCTCACAAAGCAGATCTCCAGGGCTAGGTGTTCAGCAGTCCCAGTATTCCACCCCCTCCCCCACTCCGTTTCTCTTTCTCCCTCCTGTGAGCTGGGGTGGGGAAAGGGCTTGGGTCCTGCTGGATTAAGGCTTTCCTACGTTACCCTGTTTCATAAGGTCTGCTCTTTTCATGAGGTCTGTTTGCAGCCTGGTTCAGCCTTCTTTCTTGTTGCTCTTTTAAGGTTAGTTGTATTAATTAACTATATTTTTGTACTGTTTGTGGTTTTGGGAGTAGCTCTTCATCTCACCTCTCACGCCGCCATCTTGCCTAAGCTCCTCCCAAATAGAATTTAATGCAAAAGCAAATTACAACCCAAAAGAAACAACTTACATGTCAGGAAAACCAAGGTATCTTTTGGAGCCTAGGCATTAATCTTTCAATCTGAAGTTGTTGAGAATGAGACATCTTCAAATCCTTAAATTTTGAAAGAAAGTGTTCATTACAAGATGGTTAGTTATAATATTTTATGGTAGGAATACAAACTTAATAGGAATATTTCTCATGGACCAAAGGGATAGTGTAACATGTTGACAGCTTTGAATCAATTTTATTTGGCTTCAAATACCCACTTTTTAAAACCTCTGTAATCTTGGGCAAACCATGTAACCTCTGTAAACCTCAATCTCTCATTCTCTCATGTGTAAAATGGAAATAAAAATACCTACCTCATAATATGTTTGAGAATATAAAATTAACTTTTATATTTATGTATGTAATACTTAACATACATGTGTAAGTAATTAGAACATGGTAAGCAATAGATTGTAGCTATATGTATAACGTGATAAGAAGCTTCAATTTACTAAAAGGTTTATTAGAAATTTGTTGCAAATTTAAAAATTAAAGTTGTTTTTCTGTTTTGTTAAATAGAGTCTTGAAATCCTCAGCTAATAAAAAAGGATCAGTGAATTTTTTGGGGAACTGTGTTACCTGGGTCACTTCAACAAAGAGTTTCCTGTTCAGGCACAAAGCATTGATTAATTTATGTTGAGAGAGTTTAAGAAGGAAATTAGGTTTGAAATATAGATGCTATAAATATGGAAGATTATTTAGAAACAAAAAGTTTATAATCTCTGAAATCATGTCAGTGAGAAAACAGAAATCCGCTTAGAAATTACACACATTTTTCCAAAAGTGAATAACTGTCTTCGGGTTAAGAGGTGCTGAGGTATTTGAGTGATGGAGCCTTAGTTTTCATACTTTTAAGTAAACATAATATCTGCCTTTTTTCTCTCTCTTTCAGTAAGTAGATATATAGACATAAAAATATATATAAATAGAGACTGACATAGCAATTAGTACAATGCCTCCCACATTGTTGACTATAATAATAATGAGTTTGATAATAAGATACTTACAAATATGTTTAGCCAGTTATGGCTATAAAAGTCAGCAGAATGTCTAGAGGAGACAATTATAAATACTGTAGGGAAACAATTACTACATTAAGAAAATACTGATTATGTTAATTTATCTTCAGGGACTTATTTTGATTTCAAACTAATGATATTTATTTCTCTGCAAGAGTGGGAGCTAGATCTTAACATCTCCTCAACTGTGTCTACATAAGTGAATTTTATGGAGTACTGATGCAGGAATGATTTTCACTTTCTTTCTTTCTTTCTGTTACTTTGAGGATTTTCACTGTGAGAAACTCATAATTATGCAAACTTTTGTCATTATGATTTCTTTTCTCACCAAACATGTGCAGGGCAATATGAAGGCATAATCACATAATACACAATTGCCTTTGTTTACATGATATGAGTGCCCACATCATTACATTTTGATGGGAATTAAAGAAAGACACTGGCCATTATGATTATGATCTTCTTATTTTTGTTTTAAGTCTTGCTTAAGGAAGAAACTGATAGAAAACAAAGTAGGATAAACTGCATGCGCTTTGTTTTTATTTTGCTTTCTGAATGTAAAGGAACACTGTGCTAGTTAATTTTATATGTCAACTTGACTGGATACCCAGAGCCTAGTTAAATATTACTTTGTGGTTTGTTTGTGAAGGTTTTTCCAAAAGAGATTAGCATTAGAGTTGGCAGACTGAGCAAAGTAGATCACCCTCCCCAGTGTGGTTGGGCATCACCCAATCTGCTGAAGGCCTGAATAGAGCAAAACAGTGAGGGAAGGTTGAATTCCCTTCTGTGTGACTGCTGAGCTAAGACATCAGTCTTCTTTTTCATCAGCCTTGCTGGTTCTCAGGCCTTCAGACCTGGAAAGAAATCTGTACCATCAGTTTTCTTATTCTCAGACCTTCAGACTGCACCACTGGCTCTTCTTGAGAGCAAGCTTTGAAATAGCAGATCATAAGAGTGGTCAGCCTCCATTGACGTTGCATTAGTGATTCCTTATAATCAATTATATATATATGTAAATGTATTTATATACATATTATACATATGTATCTCCTATTGGGACCTGTTTCTCAAGAGAATCCTGACTAATACAAATACATAAGATATGACGGAGATCACTCTACAGCAAGTCTCCTGATAATAGGCGCCTGGAGCAATAACGGCTGAAGAGCACTTGGCCTTTTCCCATGATGAGAAATACTTTAGATAATGTGGGTCGTTTTTGAAGAGGTGAAGTCTCAGCCTGCAATTTCTGGAAATCCACGGGAGTGGATTTGTCCCAACAGAAAAGTTTTGACTTCAATTACACAGCACTGCTTATTGCTTTGTTGAAGTAAGACTTCTGACAGGTAGCACCTTAGTGCTCTAAGCTGTATGAATTAATCTAGTTTGTGTCTTACAGCAGAGGAAAAAAATTGAAGAAAACCTCTAGTAAACTATGATATCCATTACATGTACGCTGACACTCTTTAAGACTTTCACATAGGACACAGTGGAATTACAATGGCACCATTTTCTTTCATCATTAAGTGCTGATTTCTCTCAGTGCAACCAGCTTTTCATTTTCTTTTGTTGTATGTGTGCTAATAGCATCAAAATTCCCTATTTTTGTAAACTCCTTTTGGAAACTGGAAAGGCAATTGAGATCTTTGAAATGAAAAAAGTTTCCTTGCCAAGCAAAGTTTTGACTGTTAGAAAAGTATGGGCCGTCTGGGATGTTGGCAGGGAATCTGGTTTGCTACTTTTGGAACAAGACATTCTTCTGCCATTGTAACCCATGGGCATCAACTGATAGGAAAGATGCTGCCAGCAGTCCTCAAATAATTCTTGCCCACTGGCTTAAAAGTCACCAATTCTGAAGTTTGTCAAGAGAATGTTCTATAATACAGGCAATCTGTGAATTAATAGTAAAAAATCTTAAAGATATTTGAATGAAATTCAAGTATAAGTTTCTCTTTTTGGAAGAGACAAAAAACATACAACTTGAAGAATAATTTGAGAATAGTTTATTAATTGATTGGATTCATTTGTAAATTACTTGAGCCATATGAATAAAATTAATTTGATTATTTGATGTCATCGATTCAGCCACCTCGGAATGCTACCTAATGTGGCTACTAAAGCAACCTGCCACCGTACAGTGAAGTGTTGGTGGTGATGAACAATTGGACTGTCCTGTGCTGGAGCAGGTGCTTTGTAGTGGCAAGCCCTGTCGACCTCTCTGCAGTTGAACACTGGCACACAGGGGCAGGGTCAAAATTTTCTGAAGGTTATTCTCAAATGACTTTAAAGTTGAGTTGTGGATTTCTCTTCCTTTACTACATCTCAGATTATGAGACATCTGTAACTTACCAAGAACAATCCTGTGAGCAGAGGAAATGCTTCAAGTCCAACTAATTCCCTCAATGAGTAGAATCCTGGTGATCATTAATGCATGAGTATCAAGGTTCAACAATGAAAGTTTTCCAATTTTACTTTTGTTTAATACTTTTGTGAGCTAGCATTTTTATCATTGTTGTCATCAAAAAGAGCAGTTGAAATCAAATGGATGTAAACATGAAATGCATATTGCCATGAAAAATATCACTCAAAAATTTAACTTTAAAGGCAAACTTTACCTTTTTAAAAAATATGTATATTTCTGAGCTAAAATGAGGTTTAGTTTTTCCTTTTGCCTTTCCTATTTAGACTTATTTAAACTCCATAAATATGGAAGCAACAGAAGTAAATATGAGAGCAATGATAGCTTTCGATCCATGTGAAGGGTGTCAATTTCTAACTCAAAAAATAAACTGCACATGTATGTTTCCTACACTTGGAAAACTTCTTACCTTTTTGACTAATTCATTACTTTATGTAAATTTCAAATCAATCATTAATTTCTGGGAAAAAATTTCCAAACTGCCCTTATTCTCGCAAATTTGTCAATTCTATGTTCTCATATGACCAAGTACCAACTCTTCATAGCACTTATCATAGATGCAGTTTTCTGTATTTGCATGAATTTTTAAAAATTGATATAGGGACTGGGGAGGATGGGTGGGAAGGGAAGGATAAAGGGGGAAAAGGGGCATTATGATTAGCACACCCAATGTAGCGACACGGGAAAGACAGTATTTACAGAGAAGACAGGTAATGATTCTATAGCATTTTACTATGCTGATGGACAGTGACTGTAATAGGGTATGTGGGGGGGACTTGATAATAGGGGGTCTAGTAACCATAATGTTGTTCCAGTGATTGTACATTAATAATACCCAAAAAAAAAAAAGCAGAAGCTGGAGCCAAAAAAAAAAAAATCGGTATGTTCTTCCACAGGCCTGTATCTTCCAGGAGAGCAAGGACTCTGTTCTTTCTACTGCTTTTGTACCAGCACCTTAAAGAATGACTGCATATAGTAGGAAGATGCTAAGTCTTTATTAAAGAATAATGAAATATTAACCAAATTGAAAGTTTCTTGAAAGTGAGGGGAAAAAAGGCATAGTTGTATGGTGAAGAAGAAAAACACTTCACACTGTGGGAGACAAAGATCACGACCTTCAAGCTCCTAGGCTATTGATTTGCTCAGGTTCTAGACAGTTTGAGAGAGACAGCAGACTCAGGACAACTGCAGAACAATTTAAACTAGATAATTTTGTTGAACCCTTAAAATTAGATCCATTATAATAGTCACATATTTTACTATTATGTGTACATACAGGTATACATGTACATATATATATATCACATAAAATATATACAAAAATACTCATAAACTATTGACCCTTGACCAACATGGGGGTTATAAGACTAACCCTCTGTGCTGTGTAAAATCCATGTGTAGGTCTTGACTTCCCAAAACCTTAACTACTAATAGCCTGCTGTTAACCAGAAGCCTTACTAATAGCATAAACAATCGATTAGCACACATTTTGCATGTTATATGTGTATGTATTATATAATATATTCTTAAAGTAAGCTAGAGAAAAAATTTTTTCAAACTGTCATAAATCTCAAAAAATTTTCCAGCATATTTTTGTAAAAAATGCACGTAAGTGGACCCACACAGTTCAAATCATGTTGTTCAAGGATCAACTATAGGTAAATATATATACATATTACACATTTACACATGTATATTTCACTGTTCTATGTAAAGACATACTATCTTCAGTGCATCATTATTTTTACATGTACATTCTAAGCACCAAACTAAAGTGTTGCACAATAACCCAAAGTGATCATGCTTGTGACCTGTTCTTCCCACGTGGCTCCTAGGAGACATGACAGTTTTCCAACTACTTGCTAGGGGCCACCAGAGTTGGAGTAATATTATAATATTCATACATATAAATAATAAAATAATAAAAATTTAATCAATACAAAAATGTTTATTCTTTTCCCTAAGATATGAAAAATAAAAACTCATTATCCAAGTTGGTTAACATGAACAGATTTTTCTAAGGCATAAGTAAATGCTTTTTGACAATTACTTTTTTGTTTAAACTAAATACATGAAACCACTAATAAATAAAGTGCTAAGATTGGAAACATCACTAAGAACTAATTACTTGATAATTTGGCTGGTAGATGCATGATTTTTACCATATTACAAACAGTAAGTGATTTCATCAACTGGGCTCTTTACAGTGTGTTCAAGATGTTCACTTGTTGGGGGACCTGATAGGACTTGGAAATCTACCATGATGTGCAAAGACACCTTGTACCTTGCAAAGGAGACCATATTTTGCAACCTGTTTAATTTGCAGGTTAGGGTAACTGCCACCTTCATAAACACCCACCTTATCCTGATTTGACTTAAACACAGCTGTTATTAAAAGCAATCTCAGATCATTACTAACGCTTGTGGCTGCTTAATCATCCAAGTGCAGTGCTTAGATGGAGAATTCAAGTGACATTCTAAAGTCTACTTAATTGCTAATAACAGAAAATACACCTCAAGGAGAAAGCCTGAAGTCATAAGAAGGAATAGTTATTCCTCTCTGCTCACACACCATCAAAGTTGATTCATAGTTACTCTCACTAGTTTCTTCAGAAGCACAGAATTTTCAACTTTGGTTTCTAGATAGCTGTTCTGGCCATATTCAAGTACACAGTATTAAGTCTGGGAGGCCATTCAGACCCGAGTATCTAAAGACAGAAAATGGATTAGACACAGCAAAGGATAGGATGGTTTTCATTAACTTATCAGTGCCAGCCTTAAAAGCTCCTATTTTTAATAAATAGCCATTTATTTAATAAATTTTCTATTCAAAAGTAATTAAAACTGTTATAACTTTAGATCTTAAAATTTGTTGCACATATAGAGATATAAAATTTAGTGTAGTTTTGTGCACTTTATAAAATATCTAGCATGTTAATGTTTATTTAAAATATTAAAATTATTGAAACTATTAGTTTACTGAAAATAGTAAGATACATAATAGTAGGATTAATAAGAATAATAATAGCAAAATTTGTTATTAGTAGCCTCTTAGCTCTTATATCTGTGTAAGTATGTTTTTCTAATTTTATTTAACTGCATTGGCATGAAATAATTATGTGTTGAACAGATGTTGTCATTAATCACTCATTCAGTCAAGGTAGGCTTACTGCTGAAACAGACAACTAAAACTACAGACACTTAAATAGTAAATGATTATTTGTACTCATCCAGTATGAATGATCTTTGCTGTCAGCCTTCCATTTTGTGAACCCCTCTTGCAAGTCTTTGGAGCATTCCCTATTCACGCAACAAACAGAAATAGGGAAAGGGGAGAGGATCGCTGGGTGGTATTTTATGGGACAGGCTGAAAGGTGGTTATTAAACTTTCATTCATAGTCTATTGGACAGAAGACAGTTACATTCTTACTGTAAGTATAACAGGAAAATGATATCGTTTTGTGAACAGTTTCTTCCAGATTCACATTAATTAGTGAGCAAAATATGAATCAGGTAATTATATTATCTTCCCAAACCAAACAAATAATCAAGACTCTGGGTGTTTTTTAAAGTTAAGTGGAGTGAAATAAGTGGAGCCAGATTGGATGTTGCATAATGGGAAATGGAAACATATGAATTAACTGCTTGCAGACATTGGTCAACACACTGAGTAGGACCGTGAGCTCTTGGAAGAGAGAAAAAAAGTGAGGTGAGCCCTACAATTGCATTGGCTTTCTGGGGGTGCTTTCTGAATCACAGCATAGGAATAAGGAAACCAAGCAGAACACAGGAAATAACTCAGTTGAGTAGACAAAGATTGGAGTTTGAGGAGCATGCAGCAGCTGAGATGTATAAGTGCAGCACTAGAGAAGAGAGAGCTATGCCGAGAAATAGCATCATAAATCTACAAAGCGGTCCCCTTTGTACTCAACTGTGCATACCTTTGCCACAAGGCTGAGCAAAAATTAATTGGGGAGCCATCGACTAAAGCATTATCGTAGTTGACTCAAGGCTGGAAGAATTTAAGTTCCAGCCAACCAGTAGAGGAAGTCTTTGTTGAACATTTGGGTCATTAAGGAAAGAGCATAAGACCATTAACTATGTAGGAGGGCCAAACTAGCCATAGGGGAAAGGCTACAATATATCTGCTCTAAAAAAGCATGAAAACAAGTGAATTTAAAAGGATTCAGAGGGTTCCACAATTTACTCCCAGACAGAATAAAGTGCAGTGATCTATTTAAAAGAATAAACAAAATACAGCTCTCAACAATGTAATATGAAAAATTTGCAGCATTGCTTGTAAAGTTATGTGAAGGGAAAAAAATATGAGCTATTATCCAGGAGAAAAAAGTCAATAGAAAAGACCCAGACATGACTGAAATGGTGGAATTAGCAACACGGAATTTATAATATCTGAGGATATAAAAGAAAAGATGAACAGGAGATGAGTGGAAGTCATAAAGTAGAATCTAATAGAATTTATAGAACTGAAAGACCCAACATTCAGTGTGTAGATTTCACTGGATGTGGTTAAAAGCAGTTTGGAAAGTGGAAAAGGACAAGTATCAAATGATTTCACTCATATGTGGAGCATAAGAGCAAAGAAAAAAACTGAAAGGAAAAAAACAGCAGCAGACTCACAGAACCCAAGAATGAACTAACAGTTACCAAAGGGAAAGGGACTGGGGAGGATGGGTGGGAAGGGAGGGACAAGGGGGAAAAAGGGGCATTACGATTAGCAGATGTAATGTTAGGGGAGCGCGGGGAGGGCTGTACAACTCAGAGAAGACAAGTAGTGATTCTATAGCATCTCACTACGCTGATGGACAGTGTCTGTAATGGAGTAGGTCGGGGGGACCTGATGAATTGGGGAGTTTAGTAACCATAACGTTGCACATGTAACTGTAGATTAATGATACCAAAAAAAAAAGCAGTTTGGACACTACAAAATAAGGCTCAAACAGCACATGGAGAATTTGAATTTGGACACATTTTGTTAGCATCAAGACACCCATGAACTCGACAAGTTCTTATGTGCAAGAATATATGAATTTCGTGACAAGATAAAATATGATTTAGTTCCATTATTTAAGACCTACTAATAGCATTTCACATATTTTAAAACTATTTTAAATATCCTTTTGCATATAATTTATATGGCATAAAGGATATTTTGTTATAAAAGATATGAAGGGGTGTTATGTAGTATGCTAAGTTCTCAATTCATAAACTGCTCAAGATGATAAAGGAGGCATTTTAAAAATACTATATTTTTTCCTTTTTCTAATTACCTAACAGTGAATGGCTCCTCTCTCCATATGCCCACGCATAGGAGTCATCCTTGACTTACTGCTCTCATTCCCTGAGCCCTGTAACACACAATTCCATTACCAAGTTTGATCCTGCTCGCCTTTACAAACTTTCCATTCCCCCTCTCAAACTATTACTGCCTAGAATTGCTGCAAACATGACCAAGTAGGTCTACTTGACTTAATTTTGCCCTTCTATAATCCATTCCCCACTGTGAAGCTCCACTAATCCTTGTAACACACAAATTTGATCATGTAAACCTTACTGAAATCCCTTCAATAGTTCCCCATTGATCCAAATATAAAATGTAATTTCTTTGCCATGGTTTATAATGTCCTGTATAATCTGGCTCCTAATTACCTCCAGGATCGTATCTTGCAGATTTTCTCCTTTCACTGGAAAGAAAAGGAAAAGATGAGGCTACACTGATAAGTGATTCTTAATTAACGACTGTATTGTTATAATACTGTACGATAGATTTTGAGATCAGACTCTCTGCCTTCAGTTTGTACAAATAATAGCTTATACAAAGCTTAAAATTTTACAGAATCATATATGACATGGATTTTTTCTAATGTTTGTATAGTAAAGCAACAAATAAATGCATATTATCTAACAGATTTATTAGGTCTATATTTACTTATTGTGTTTTGCTGTTTTAACAATATAGCCTTTATATTTTTCTTTTTAAAATACTAAAGAGGAACCTTGAACAATTTCTGGGTGGCTAATTAAAATTGTAATCTATTTTGTTATCAAGTTTAGGGTACTTGTACATATCTTTTGAAGTTTTAGAGAAGCCTTCTTGTTCAAGAAAATGTCTTGAGATTAAACTATTTTTTCCTGTATAAGAAACAGAAATTCTATAGTTACTACAGTGCTTTTCAGAAGGAACTGATACTTCTGTTGTTAAGGAGAATTCAGTCATAACTTCAAAATTTTTTTCCAATGTTGGATTCTAGAATGGCTTGTGAATCACAATATTGGAGACAGATACAACTAAACTACTGATTAATATACAAAAATATCTGTAATAATAATTCTGCTTATGTTAGCTTTTATTATAATTGTTTTTATTTTGCATTAATGTTCATTGATACAATTTTATATGTGTAAAATAATTTATTTTTGAAAAAAATTACATATCTATTAATATAACAAACAATTTTGAAGGGCAATAAACCCTTTAAAGTAACATAATTTACTTAGTTTTAATGTTCCCTTTTACCCTTAAAATTGACTAATTTTAGAAAAGCTATTGAAAGAAAATTCTCATTACAATTAATACTTTACTTTTGGTCATAAATGCAAAGGGGTATGTATAGGGTCTTTATCTCCTAATGAATTCTTTCATTATCATATAAAGATATACATTTTTAATTTACAGTTATTTTCTCAAATCTCCTTAGTTCTGAGAAAATGTTTTATCTGTTCCTTTTTTGTGGTACTTGTCATTTTTTTTTTCTGTATTAGAAATATTTACAAGACTTACTTTCTCTACTAGAAATAAATTGAGGTTAGGCCCATGTGTGATTCACTGTTGATTTTTTCAGAGTTCTTAACAAATGGAAGGTGCTCAAAATATCTCATGAAATGATGAATGATATAACTACTCTACCAGGCAGTGTATAATTAAAGCATACAAGTGATCCTGTATGATTCAGAGAAGAAATAAATCATTTCCAAGTAGAGTTATTTCTTCATTCAGTAAGCGTTTGCTTATTGCCTCTGTTTCCTGCATTGTATTGGGCACCATCATACAGAAATGAATAAGGCCAGTAGGGTCTCTGCCCTTGTGAACATAAACATTATTAATAAATAATTTTAATATGAACAAATATGAACTTCATCATACCCAGGATTTTTGCAATTTGTCAATCTTGTAGTATCGACGAGCAGACCTCCAACCTGTGTTGGTAAATAAAATTCTCCATTCAAACATTTGAAAGGATTTTTAATAATACCTTTTTATAAAAGTTGTGCCCAACACTTGCATTACTGACCACATCAGCCATAGTAACAATGATCACAGTTTTAAAAAAGTGCTTTTTTTCTAAACTTGAGTTTTTACAATGATTTCAAAATGAGGCATGAGGGTATCAGAACCATTTTTCAAAAGCCTGGAACTTGTTTCTCTAAACATTGTACTAGCATCCAATTTGTTTTTAAATTATTCATCAAGGATTTTAAATTACTCTGGACATGAATTAAAATTCTTTTTTATAGTATAAGTATTTTTTCTGATAGATTAGAAATAGAGATTATTGACTTATCTTCACAATTGTATATATTTTCATAAGTAAATGAATTTTCAAGTAGTTTTATTTTTGAACTTTAAAACATTGTGATGGTATGTTCATTTTTTGCATGTATGTAGATTCTGAAGAAAAATAAATAGGAATGTTAGGCTCAAAAAAGAAAAAGGAAGAAGAAACCTAGAAACCTCAGGACACTAGAAAACGCAATGAAGAGGCCACACCTGGTTAAGGAAGTGATGAAGGTAAAGGGTCTGGCAGGTTATACCTTCACAGGGGAGAGGTCATCCTGGTCCAGGAATATGGGCATATGTGGAGAGGTAGAGATTACAGATGCAGGATAAAGCGCAAATGGTAGCAAAGGGATGAAATCAGAAAAGAATGGGCTGTGTCTGGCAATCCTTGGGTAGACCACGAATATGAGGAAATGCTAGTGAGGTTGGGAAAGTCAGACTCTGGAGGAGCCTTAAATAATTTCAGTCTCTGCTTCATCCTAGAATAGAGTGGGGGAGGGAGAACATAGAAAATTTGGGGAGAATACTGGTGACATAAGCAAAGAAGCCTATGTGTTGGATACAGAATGAATGTGGGATGAGAGAGGATATGAAAGAAAAGTCAAGAATTAAAGATATTCGTAAAGAAATACTATTGTCTAGTAATGAGCCTGAACTAAGATGAGGACTTTGGAATGACTTTGTAAAAGGTAAGAAATCTATAGCTCTTGGAAAGATCAAGGTCTCTGAAGGCCCCATCTTGGAGAAACTCTTCTAAGAGTGTCACTTTGTTTGTATTAAAAAAAAAACTTCTTAAATTCTAATAAAGCTTGCTTTACTTTAATACCAGACATCTTCAGACACTCATAGAAATGAAAAAGTTGAGGGTAGTTAGAGGCCAAAGGCAATTAAGGAAGCAAACTCCTATTAAAATACAGTAAGTATAAGGGTTACAAACTTCTTGCTAGACCTGATTCTAGTTTTGGAAAAGAACGTGCATAGAAGTTCATCCAGAGCTGCAGATATTTCCATCATATTACGCTTATTATATAAATGCTTATACTTTTGGAAAGTAATCTATTGGTAATTTTCTTCTCCTTAACACTGACAAAATATCATACAATTTTTTGACATAAGTGATAAGGCAGACTTATTTCTACAGTTCTCTAAAAGTATTAAACCATGAAGAAAAAGCCTATTTCTAATCCAAGAAAACTATGTCTCTTAGTAAATGCAACACCACTTGTCGTAGAAACCTTCAGTAGTAAGAGTAAATTTTTACTAGTATTAATTCCACGATCAGTGTTCTTTCAGCAGCTCTTTCCCCTGGGAGCTCCACGAGTCCCTGAAAGTGTTATTCAAAGTTTCCACAGAGTCTAATGAAGATAATTTGCTAATGGATGTTTTGTTTGATCTTTATCCAAAGGCAAAGAAGGACATAATTGATTAGCATCTGAATATAAGAAACACCAGAGAGGTTTCTTTAAAAAATGATGCTTTCCTAGTAGAAACAAATGCTATGATTAATATTTTTGTCAAATCTGTAAAAGAAAATGGAGAGGACACTGCCTTCCCCCATCAAAGATGTACAAGTATGAGAACTATGCCTTGGCAGACCATTTGTATACTCACCTCGGATGTGGTTCTAGTTCACTCTTTTTAGGCTTGTGTTATAAACAATTGAATAAGCTATTAATGTTTTGATCAATATTTAGTCCTGCCCTTGCAAGATCCACATTTGTTTGAGTTACAGTTTTAGGCTCATGTCACTTGAAATTAACAGATATTATTATGGTGCTTGGTCTGAGATTATATTACTTCATATATATTTGAAAATATATTTTTAAGATAAAATAATGAAATTTCTAAAAGCACTGAACAATATAATGTAGAAGTTTCCCTTGTGCTTTTTACCACCTCCTGTTCACCCCCCAGACTTAACAGTTTCTCATTAACCAAAATGTGAAGAAATAAAGGAAATTAATTCCAAAGTGACATAAAAATAATGCCTTGTATGTGCAAAGTATTTTAAAATTTACTAATAACTCATAAAATTTTTTATCTTTATGCAACCTTGAACAGAAGATGAAACTCTTAGAAAGGAAAGTGACAAATTAGAAGATAGCTAATAACAATGGGGTAGGACCTGATATAGATCTTTAAGACTACCATACAACACAGTAGACAATCTTATACAATTTGCAGAAGACAAAAATGATACAGATTCCTAACGGGCAGATGCTTAAATGAGATGAACTTTAGTAAAGCAGTAACAGTGTCATAATACATAAGCTAACACATCAAGGGGAAATGGCCATACAGAAGAGAGGTTGAAGGATCTACCGACTACAGTTAAAATAGTAAACAAATGAATGACCAAACTCAAGTTAATATTGGGCTTTTACCCAGATGATAAGAAATGGTCCTCTGCAATTTGGTAATCCCTTTCCAAACATCATGGATTATGTAAAATGCCACTGAAATTTCTGCCGCAGGGTCTCTAAAAGTGACCACTGTGGCACAAAGCCTTGTAAGATGCTTTCATACAAATCTGTGCTTACACAGATTTGGGCAAAGTGGTGCATGAGAATATTAAAGGCTCTCTGAATTCCTACAAAGAATAAATCTGTTTAATGTTGTGTAGACTAGCTTTGCTCAAATTTTTTGACCCCTGTTCCCATTACTGAAGTCACACTATTAACTTCTCTGGCCACCATTTTAGGAAATGAAATCATCTTAAATGTAGAAAGATTTGGACTGGAACTATATAGAGAGTCAGTTGAAGAAATAAAGCATAATGTTCACTTATGTCATTTCACACCTTATTTTTGTTCTTGACTTTTCAAAGACAAAGGCAAAGAATCTGTGGACACTTGATTGAGAACTCTCACAGTGGTTTCCAAGTACTAATATATCCAAGACAGTCTGATTAGGGATTGACATACTTAACTTTCCATTATCCATGCTGCTTGACTTCTTTCATAGCTAAGTGGATATAGTCAGTCAATTCAATAATCAGTCAGCACACGTTTTCCTTGTTTATAATGCATTCTGTAGGATGGATGTTGAATCTGCCTCAAGGAGCTTGCAATTTAATTGAGGTATCTGGGCATGGATACATTGACAAATTACATGACTGTGTGATGTTAAATATGCGTCATCAGAAATGTCACAAGGCAGGCCTGATTAATTACTGCCTGAGTGTCATGGGCAGTTCACACGCTGTGAGTCAAGTAGTGAGGTCACACCTGGATGGTGGTGGGGTTCCTGAGATTCACATGTGCTGAAGCACATATTAATGGCTAAGTCCAGACACAGTTTGAAAAATGGCAGAATGCTTAACAAGCAAGCACAACAATATATTTGTATGTTTGAATTAGAAAAGGCACTAGCAGGCAAGAAAAGAAGAAAAAGAAGTTAGGAAACTGGCCACTCTGCAGAGCTTCAAGAAGATGACTTTGGAGGAAGACAGTAAAACAAATGAAATGAAGGACTAAAACATGTCTTTATTAATTAATTGAACACATCACTTAATCATTGTTCATTATCTTTGCTCACTTCTAAAGGAAGAGATGCACAAATGAGTCTCCATTTAGGTACAGCTGAAGGTTTGGGTAAGGAGTGCCCATTGTTAGCAGAACAGCTTGGAGCGGAATAAGCTATTTAACTGGATAAAATAAACCTAACCTCTAAGATCTGGGAAGAATTTTCTAAGCAGTGCAGGATTTGCAATATTGTTTATATCTGGAAATTGTATGTATTTACAGATAGAATGTAGACACTGTTTCATATACTTTAATAATGTACAAATATGAGTATAAATGACAGACATCTTAAAGATTTTTAAACTTTAAAGGAAACCCATATCTTAATGAGTTAAACATCTTTGTCTTCATGTAATATATGGGGAAATTAGGCAGCAAAAACTGCATGTGTACCAAAAAAAGCCCCTCAATTTTGCCTCCTACTTTATTTTGACTATATCACACTCCAAAAGAGATAGGAAGTCCCAGAATGTGCACTTCAACACATATCCTTATATAAGATTGTGTGTGTGTGTGTGTGTTTATATACATCTAAGTTTGCTCAAAGAAACATACTGAAATATAGATTATTATTAGGGAACTAAACCATCCCCCAAACTGAAATCTAAACCAATTACAGTTCAAAGAATTTTTATAAGACCATTAAAAATGGTTATCCAATATTAATTTGCCAAACCTAAACCTTATCTAACCAGTTGCAAAGTCTGTTCTGAAAACTATCCACTGCAAGTCAGGAGCTCTGATTTCCTAGCTGATTTCAGATCACTCAGAACCATATTATTCCTAGTCATCAGAATGAACCAGACTCATCAAGGAGCCAGCATAGCATTGTAATAAAATGGAATTTTCTGAAATAAAATTGGAATAAATTGACATTAAATTAGGCCAGTGGATGATCTACCGTTTGTTTCTCCTGAGAAGTTGGATGAGATATCCAGTGTATTCATTTGCTCATTTAAAAAATATTTCGCACCTACTCTATGCTCAGCACTGACCAGAGCACTGGGAGATACGGGAGAGACTTGGCAGTGGTTTTGCCCTTGCGGAATTTATTAGAGCAGTAAGATAATGTAAGCATTAAGAAAATACCTACCCCGGCATTTGTGCGCTAGGTTGTGATATGTGTGTGGAAGGAGCAGCAAGAACACTTATGAGAGGTGGTGTTCTAAGCTACTGTTGCAGTCGGGAACTGGAGGCTGAATCAAAATCCTCTCATCTGTTAAACTAAATTTGGCTGGTGAGTGAAATTTTTTGGATGTGTAAATGATGCAAATTTATGCAAATGCTCTATATCCTGACTCTTCACACCCCTTTTCATATCATTTCTTTCTTGGGCTCATTGCAGTTCAAATAATGTTCATACTATAGAGAAAGCCTTAAGACGGCATGAGCTTTGAAATGATGAGAAAGCGTAGAGCCAATTTTTGTTCTTGTAGTGTTATAAATCTGTCATATTTTAGATTGTTTTAAAGGTGTGTATATTTATTTTAGCAAATCTATTATTTTAGTCTGATAAGATCTGGGTTATATGTAAGTTGATTTAAGTAATTTCACAGTATTTAGTTCATAGTTTATTTTATTTCTTTGAGTGCTAGAGATGGAAGTGTGTATTATAAGAGACATAGGAATATTACTGTGTCTATAGAAAAAAATACAAAAGGTAGCAGTAGGAAAAACATAAACCTGAGCATTATTCTATGCCAGAAGAATATAGTACATTTAAAACCATCTGCCATCCCTTAGTTACTAATTAGAAGAATTTAAAATTATGTACAATTTAATATCTTAAAAATATGTGGTTGTGACAGTACATTTTGCCAATTCTGCATTTGTTTATGTTTCCACTTTCAAAGAACTTTTTCCATGGTATTAGTTTCTTGACTTGCAGGCTCTTTTTCATTACACCTTGCTTTGTAAGGTTTACAGAAGAAAAACTCTCACACACCACAAATACAGAGATGTAATTTGTGAGGTTATAAATGGCATCATTTTACTGTAATAAAATAAGTAAAGAATAAATAAAACTGAATTAAGCTGAAGTCCATTAGTGAGATAGGAAATAACACAAAAAGGGACTCAAAGGATGTAATAGCAAATCTTCAGTGTTCCTTTGTGTAATAAAAGTTTGACTAAAGTGGAAAGCCTCCTCATCTTGCCTTCAGCATGCCAGGTTTTCCATTCCCTTTGCAGCTAAGTGGGGGAGATTCATGTTTGCCATATAAATAATAGTGGCTCCCTCTTATCTACATGGATTTCGACAAGGGATACAAATTGGGGAGCATTGAAGTAAAGTTTAATTCTAAAGTAATTTATTTTTAATCCTGTCAATAACTTCCATTATGTGGACACTAGCTTTTTTTTGTTCATGTCTCTAACTCCCAACACGTGGGTTTGCTGTCATTTCTGGGAGAGGGAAGGCAGAAAAAGAAGGGAAGGAGAAAAGAGTAAGAATGTGGAAGCTGAAGTCAGGTAGTCAGGACTCAAATCCTCTCTCCATCGCTTAACATGCTGCATCACTTCAGCCAAGTTTCTTAACTTTCAAGATGTCAGTTTCCACATCTATGAAGGGGTATAACAGTAGTCCCTACTGCTTAAGGTTGTCATGAAGACTTACTGAAACATAGCATATAATGTGCTCCATGCAGTGCAGCTCATGACAAGCTCTCTATTATGAGGAAAATTAAGACAGAAGAAAGTGTATATTAAACATGCAGGAAGTATTAAGAGCAGATACAACAATTATGAGAGGCCTGAAGAAGAGAGGAATATGAATATTTCTACACATAAATGAATGAGACGTGATCAATAGTCCTATGAAATTGTAATCAGATTTTGTTTTCAAAAGCTGTGTAATCTAACATGTGACTCCCTGACTTCCTGAATTTTATTTTGTAGGCACAAAGAATTTGCTTTACAGTCAGGCAGAGCTTCTTATTGGTTGAAAAACTCATATGGGTGTCACTAGTCACTACCAAGTGCTAGAAATACTGAAGGAGATTTGAGATCATCTAATTTGGGGTTAGGACTGCAAGTCTCTTAGTAACTGTTGTCATGCATAATATCTCCTGATGGAACTTAATATTTTAACTTATAGTAAAGGAAGATACAGAAACTCTGGTGTTCTAAATTCCTCTGTTCATGGAAATCATGTTAAGTATTTTTTATGCTAAATATTTCAATTCCAAACATTTTAATGCATATGAAAAATTCTCCTGACCTAACTCTGTGCTGTCAGTGAGTTGGGCGAACTGGTAGTGAGAAGGTATAAGGAAATTGTTCTGTTCACCCCAAACATAAATGCAGCTGACTCTCCTTAGTGACAGAGTATAAATAGATCATGTTATATAAGGCACATTGAGGTTTTCTTTTTTAACATTTGAAAAGAATTAGCATTGCACATAGCATTACTATTTAAGAATTTCCTTCACACAAAACATGGTGTTTAAAAGTCTATCCCCACTGACACTGATCAAAATCAAGAGAGCAAACAAAGATTGACAATCTGTATTTTGAGGTGTTTTGGTAGGTGAACATAGATTGGTGTAGGCATAGATATGAATGTCTCGAACAATGCTAAGAATAGGCTTCTGGCTAAATGATATTTCCATTTAATAGAGTCTTGCAAAAACCTTAGTTACCTGTCACAAAAGTCAGTTAACTATTTTTACTGGCTTAGAAAATACAGTAGCACACAGAACAGTCCTTAAATTTCATAATTGCCTTTTTGACTGCATTCTAATTTGCTTCTAGAAGTAATGACAGCCAAAAGATAGCAAAATGGTTAATTGCATTGGAAAGACCTCAGGTAGACCGAAGTCTCAGCTTGCTGAGGATGAAATGCTTTGGAAATTCATGATTCACAGTGATATTGGTGATTCTCTGTTATTTGACCCAGTGAACATTCATATGAGTGTCCCAAAATCAATTGGGAATATCCAGAAGAATGTAATCCCTCTGCACTCTGTGCCAGTCAACTTGATCATGACAAGATCTTTGTCAGGATCTTTACACTAATCTTATATCTGTGGCAGGAGGGCCCCATACTGGACACTTGAGTACATGAGCAATTTGCCCTCTATATGGGATGCAGTGCTCCCCTACCCCATACACACTCTGTGTGAGCCAAATTGTAAACACACCCACATGAAAGGACATCAGATTGTTTCCCTATGTCTATGGCTTATTTCCATCTATCATTCTCCCCAGTGCATAATGACAATTGTGCATTATCTGGGGACTTTGTTAGTGTGTTCACATATTATATTCTTTTACCTCCAGGTTCTGACAACATCACTGAGAGAGAAGTGTTAATTGTGAATACAGGAAAACTTTGTAAACTGAACTTATTATATTTTTCTCACCTGAAGCACAGTTTTAATAATACTTGCAAATACCTGGACATGTTTTAACTTCATAATTTTTCTGCCAGAAAATAAATTGAATGAGGCTTTAGAAAACAGAAGGCCAAAAGGAGGGGAACAAGAACCAGAGTACAGAGTCTTATTTTATTATAAAATCTGGGCTGACTGGCCATATAATTAGCTAACTAATTAGGAAAAATAATTAACATCTTAAGACTTTCACTGCATCATCTGTACTTAGGAGACTTTATTTCCCTGAAACTATTTCTCAAGAATTTTTGATTCTTAAGAAAAAGCATATTGAACCACATTTGAGGATTATAAAATATTATTCTATAAGAAATCATTGTCACCAATTATTTGTCTTAAAATTTAAGAATAAACTAACAAATAAGCTAATTACATTGTGGCCAAAATTATTTGGTTAATTAATCAAGTATAAATGCATTTATTTGTATAATGAAAAATGACGGGAGGAGAAAATACAGTTGGAATATGTTAATAATTTTATTAACTTTTTTTTTACTAAACTTGGCCTGAGCAAAAGCATGATAAGAAAGTAACTGAACAACTTTGCTGATTGCCATAGTTAATTTTGTCATTCCCAAGACCTCTCTCTTTTAGTTAAGGACATAGAATAAAAGAGGATGAAAAAGGCAAATAAAAGGAAAAAAAGAAAAGTGGGTTACTGCTTAAGAATAAAGCGAATACATTCTTGACCTGATGATAGGAAACATCGCTGTAGAGATGAAATTACAAAACTACACAGCAAAAGAAAAATGAGTTAATAAGTAAAACATCCACATTCCTTTTGCAGTCTTTATTTTAATGACTATTGCAGAAAATTAACCTGAGAACAAATGAGTTAATGAAATAAATGGAATTTCTATGGGCTTTTTCTTGTCTGTCAGCTGCCAGATTCTGAATCCCTGGAAATAAACATCGCCAATTCATCTGACCCCTTCCCTTGCCTTTAGCTAGTACCCATCTAAACTATTTCATTTGTGGATATAATTTAGAGCCTCAAAAAATCAAAGAAGGGTGGAAATTCTTTAGAATAGATGTCTGAGTTTATTTTCCTCTCTTGATAGAAACCAGGCCCAGAATGGTTCTATGCTTTACCTGAGGCCAGATACCTAAATTAGTAGCAGAAACAGGAGAGAAATCCAAGTCTCCTGACACTGCCTTTTATCTCCTTTCCAAAATACCATGCTGGCAATGTTTAAAACTTGAAATATTCATCAGTGAAATCTCTGGTGGAATCACCAGTGGTTTTACTGGAAATTAGAAAATTAGAAGATGATAGTGTGGTTTTCTAAGGCAACAGTGAGTGTACTATTGAAAAATAAATTTTTTCTTAAGATTTCTTTTATTTCATGTTTTTAACAGAACATTGTTAAATACCCATTATATAAAAAATATATAAAATAAGAAGTGGAGTACTCTTTTCTCCCAAGCCTATGTTTTCCATTATTTTCCTTTCTTAATTGATACATGTTCATCCCATTTTTTTTCCCAATGGGTTGATATGCTTCTACACACCCTGAAATACAAAACCTCAGGATGATTTTGGATGCAGCAATCTAAATACACAATGAAGCTATCTTGAGCACTAAGGACAGTTATCAACTCCCCTCACAGAAAGTCTAGATAAATGTAGGCATCAAGGTTGACTTAAAATCCAGTGCCACTGGCTATGTGTCCTATGAGTCATTGTCGAACTTGCCTCCTGGGTGCATTGAGCTTTTAGGGGCATGGTTTCAGCAACTCCGGGTCTTACATTCTTCTATAGCGACATCCTAAGCAACACAGAGCTGTTACCAGAAACCATCCCAGAAGGTGAAGAACTTTCCTAGGAGGTCCCCAGCAAACTTGTTCTCACAGTTCGTAGGGCTATGTTGAGTCACGTTATTGAACCAATCACTGCTAAGGAAGAAGAATTTGGAGAGTGTGTGTGTTGACTGTCCATAGAGACGCATGGGATGCCTGGAAGAAGTGTGAATTCTTGAAGACAATTTGGAATCTGATAAGAAGAACAAAGAATGGTACAGACACTAAGCTGACAATTTCCAGTGTTTACTGCATACATACAAATAGTTCTTTTTCTAGATATAGGTAAACATATCAAACATCTTTCATGTCATCATACAGGTCTATCTTATTTTTAATTGCTTCATAATAGGTCATAGTGCAAATGTACCACAATATTTAGTACCCTAGTGATATGAATCACTTTTTAAATTTACCAGTTGTGTTTCCTAAATTTGGATGAAGGCTGAGTGAGAAATTTTTAAATAATTCCCATCACAAGACTAAAACCAAACAAAAAATACAACCCTAAATTATTTACATTTTATAAAACATTCATGTGAAACTATATAGGGATTGTCACTATATGCCTGTCCTGTGCGCTTTGCATGTAACATCCAGATAGTACTTAATGAAGCTTCATACACCATGTTTCCCTGGTTCTCATAATCAGCAAAATGGAAATTCCAAAGCAGTGACTAAAGGGAAAATGACAGTGGCAAAATACTTTATTCAAAAGTCATAAACACCCTAATGAAACTAGAATTTCTTTCCAGTAATTAATTTTATATAAAATATAACAAGTGGTTTTGAGATACATAAAGAATATCTAACTTTCCCACCTAAGTAATATTTATTCTTCATTCAGTGTTAATGCCTACAATTTACTTCCCTGCACTTCCCTGTAAATTGCACAAGATCAGAAACAATAGTTGTCTTGTTGACAAATTAATGTATCCCCAGAGCCTAGCACAGTTCTTGGCCCTGGGGGAAAATAAAGCACTCAATACATATCTGTGGACTGAATAAATAAATTAATAAAATAACAGTAAAGAATGTCATGGACCTTGCCTTCTATTTGGGAGTGATGGTATAGAAAAAATTGTATTGCAAGGTCAAATATGGTAAATGTTCTAAGAAAGAGCTGAAGTCCAGTGTGACAAGTGAAATTAATAACAGGTGAAGTCAGAAATGAGGAATCATTAAATCTTTTAATGACCAATAGTTCTACTATTCTGCCTCAATGAAGTGGGAACAAACTTTTATTTAGAATTAATTTTGTTGTAAAGAACAGTGACACAAGTGATCTTAAGATTAACAGGAAGAGGAAATTTATTGTAATGAGACATGTATTTCATGGGGATTGAGGTACAGAGGTCACTGTACAGCTGGGAATCATAGAAACAGGAAAACTGACAGGATCAGAGCCAGCTCTCTCTGTCCTTTTCAGGAGCTGAATGATGGACATGTCAGCCCTGCCAGTCTTCCTTAGTCAAGTTCTCTCTCAATGCCAAATCACTTTCTCTGCTTCTTTGTGCTCTTAATGTATCAGCTGTAGTTTCCTTCTACCTCCTTGGGTTTCATTGTCTCTTTATTATAATACTTGTACTTTGGTTCTAAATGCTAACTGATTAACACTTTTGTTACCCTATTTATAAAATGTTTCTTAAGCTGCTGTTGAAATCAAGTAACTACCCATCCAATATATAGACTAAATCTAGGGCAATTTGTGACTCAGAGTCAGCATATGGACCTTTCAGTGAAGGGATAAGCAGTTACAGATTTCTGAGAAGAAATCTTGGGGAAGTGGACAGGCACACAAATAGACCTAGTGCAAACATTTACTTATTGACTATTTTTTCAGAAAATACAATTAATGTATTTTTAAAGATAACTCATGTTACCTTTATAACATTGAATCATTGTGTTGTGCTATATTTTCTGCCAGTCTATTTTCATGCATGTATTTCCAGTACTGTGTGCATTTTTAAAAGATGTGGGGGTCTATCTCTGTACTTTTATAGATCTAACATTTCTGGTTGCTCTTCTATATTATTCCTCTTAAAAACATTAATTTAAATGACTATATAATATTCTTTCTTAGAAATTCACCATCCCTATTTACTTGTCCCTCAGTCCCCTGCCATCAGACTTGTAGATACAATAACATTGTGGCAAATAACCTTTTACCTAAATATCTCTACGCACTCAGATTAGGTCCTTAAGATAGATTCCCAGAAAATTACTGGATAAATTGACATGAACTTTTTAAAGAGCAATCGAAATATACTGCCAAATTGCATTTATGTAAGTTAGTGTATACTTTTACTCTCAGTAATTGTATAAGAAACTATCATTTAATTCTCATCAATTATCTATAGCATTGGGCTAATGACCTTATCTAATAGACTATTTTTATAAAGTTCAAAACAAGATTTCTAAATAATGGAAGAGTGGGTTTTTAATGCTTAAAGTATTGAAATCTAGGATCAATTGAGAATATGTTTGTTATTTTGGAGTTGCTTTCAGATTTGTGATAGGATAAGCAAACATACAACTCCCACATTTTTAATTAATTTATTTGTTAATATATGTTTTTCAGTCTCAATAAATTTTAGACATCTACTCTAAGCCTAGGCTATGCTAGGTACTAGAGACACAAATATAAATAAGATGTATTTCTACACCTCAAAATCCCAAGTTGGTAGACAGACATGGGAACAGCCTGTTACAATGCATGTTGTAAGTGATATAAAGGAATACACACCCCACTATGGGTTACAAGAGGAAGAGACAGCCAACTGCCACTTCAGAGGGGAAGAGAGATTACTCTGATGTTAATACTGAAATTCATATTACAAATCAGACACAGACAGGTTAAGCTATAGCTGGAGAAGAGAAAGAAGAGATCAATTTACCCAGATAGTGAAGTGTCTCTGCTATTTCAAATAGTTGGAGGTTTATCCTGAAAGCAAGAACAAGCCACTAAAGGTTAGGGCAAATTAGAGGTTGTTGGAACAATCCAGGGAAAGATGAAGAGATGCTGATAATGCCGAGGCCCTGGAGAACAGTGAAGAGACTTGGCGACATTTAGGAGATAAAGTCAATGATGATTATTGACCAATTAGATGTGGATTTTGGAGAAATGGGAGCTGAGGTGTTTTTAGTGGGCTTATTAGTAGATGATGGAGCTGTGAATATAATGCAGAGCCAGTTAGGGTAAGTTTGGGCATTGTTAAGTTTGAAGTGATGGTAGGACATGAATTTGTGTGTGTAAATCTCAAATTCTGTAGAGAAGTGGAAACCAATGATAAAAACTCATGAGTTGAAAGCACATAAATCATAAATTATATCTGTAAATGTCTGGGGAGAATATAAAAGGTACGAAGAACACAGGATATAAAATGGAATCCTAAGAACAATGGATGTTTTAACAGTTGTACAGAGAAAGAGGCTACTAAAGGAGACTGAGAATTAGTGTTTCTAAAGACTCCGTGCTACTAGAGAGGAGAATAAATGTTTCAGAAGCTTAAAAAGAGGGAATGGACAACTTTGTTAAGCACAACAGAGTGTTTTAAGTGAGGGCTAAAATTGCCCAGTACACCTTGTCATTGGGGGTCACTGTTGCCCTGAGCCATTTACAATGACTTTTGTGGAGGTACATATCAGGTTGTAGTAGAAAAACTAGAGAATGGTAAGTGCTAATTAGACAGTGGAAATTTAGAGTACTGTCTCAAGAATTTGATGGTGATGGGAAAACTATGACACATAGTGGTAAGAGATTTCATAGTAGAATGAAGTTATGGACGAGCAAATCCCTGAGAATGGAAAGTTTGAAGATAATGCAAGAAAGTGGATGGTTAGTGATGAGAGACAAGGGAAAGTCTGGAGACCCAATGCTTTAACCTAAGGTGACAAAAGTAAGAGTGTATTTTGATTCAATATTGAATTATATGTTTTTAGAATTCCATACAGTTGAAGTTAGGTACCCTTACATTGTATATTTGGTTTATAAAATGAGTATTCCCAGGTCAAGCATACAAACCTCTGGATTTCAACTTGCTCCCAGTCAGTATATATCCAAAGTGTTTGATGGATTCCATCCATGTGCACTTTGTTAATTTCAAATGCCTTGGCCATGGCCTAGAAAAAATGTAGAAAGGCATTTCATAAAACAACCAAAATATAGAAAGTAATAATAATCATTTGGGTAAAACTGTCTTAGTAGATGCAGCCTGGAGACCTGCTAGACTGTGACATATATGAGTGGACAGGTCAGCCCTGCTAGTCTTGCCCTGTCAAGTTCTCTCTCAATGCCAAATCACTGTCTCTGCTTCTTTGTGCTCTTAAGGTATCAGAGCTGTAGTTTCCTTACACCTCCTTGGGTTCCACTGTCTCTTTCTTTATTATAATACTTGTACTTTGGTACTAAATGCTAACTGATTAACACCTTTGTTACCCTAATTTTAAAATACTTTATCTCCAGGACTTAGCACAGTTTCTGGTCCATGCCAGACATAATGAAGTGTGTTAAGTAGTTAAATTTTGGAAGCACCAGACTGAGGAGATCACTGGAGCCATGGAAACCCGATGTGCTTTGTCCTCAATTTATATAATTTTGTAGAGAAGGAAAAAAAGAAATGTAAAGGTCATGACCACATAGTTTCTAAAAGCAAACTGATACTGGACAAAAGATAACAGTCCCTTTATACTTACAATCATTCACCTGTTTCTACTGCTTTTCTAATGTGTGCTTCTTAAATTTTCTGTAATCATAAATTTATTCCCCCCCCGTTTTCACTCCCTAACTTCCTACTTTCTGTGCTACTGAACTTTAGTGTTTATTTTTGGCTATTTTTACCTGAAGAAAGTGACAGACTCCTAGCTTGCTATCCTTCTATTGTATTATCTAAAGAACATCTGGTGCCATATTTTCAAATTGTCACTGATGTCCTGCTCCAAAATGTTAATGGCTCCACACAGCTCTCAGGAACAAATCCAAAATCGTTTCACAATTTTTAAAAGTCTGTGCTTAATCTGCTTTTACCTAACTCCCACATTATCTCCTGTCCCTTTCCTCCTCTCTCCCTCTGTTATTCTCTTGTTGCTAACTGTCTTCCCGGCTGGAGCCTTTGGACCTGCCGTGCCTGAATGCCTTCCCAACTCACTTCCCTTCTTGTAACTAGCCGCTGTGTGCTACACAGACTCCTGTTTTTCTAGTTCTGCATGTTTATGGCAAGCTGTGTTCTTTTTAACAAATATATGGATGTTAATAAGCTGGTTCTTTTTTCCTTGTGTAATATTTTTTGCTTCTATAGAATATAAACTCCATGAGGTTATGAACTAATCTATTTTTTCCTCTGTTTTCCCACTGTATGATGCAGTGCCCGAATATAATAGGTACTCAATAAATTCGAGTTGGAAAAATAAATAAATGAAGTTATGGATGTTGAGAAAAAACTTGATAATAACCACTCATAATCAATGTAACTTTGAGTTACAATTTTCAAGGAGAAATATTTGGGGTCATAGTTCAGAGAAGAAAATCCAGTTCTTTCTCAAGTTCCCACACATAAGTCTAGTGGTCAGTAGCATGGTAAGAAAGTTAGGAAAGTGAAATTTTGATTAACTGAGTTCTACTCAAAGTTCTCAATGTTCCCAAGTTAATGATCTCTTTATGTTCAATGTTAATTAAAGAACTAATTTTAACTTAAAAAATATTGGCAGCCATCTCTACTAAGTGTAACACAATTATAGGTTTTGTCCATGCAGCATTATATAATCTAGCATAAATTCCCAATACTAAATATTTTACAGCTTCACCATGTTAATACTGGGCGATGATTACTTCTGTTTTGATGGCTAAAAGTTTTAATCAGGCTCTGGATCCTCAATCTGAATGTCAGAAATTGCAAACTTTGTTTTGCACAGACAGAAAAATGAACTAATTCAATGTCACTTTCAACAATAAGAGCTGGACCACCCAAAGGATACTTTTTAGTAAATTTGAATGAACCAGAAATTGGTTGTTTCTGAAGATCCTATTCCCCCAATATTTTGTTGTAGCAAAATATACACAACATAAAATTTACCATTTTATCCCCAAATTTTCAGATTAAAGATGTTATGTAAATGGTAGTGACCACTTAGCTTTCTCCAAATCTGTGTCTTCTATTCCCTGTACTTACAGCTGTACTTGATTTCCCAGCTGCTCCAGGAATTGAGTGTGACTGTATGGCTGGCTTGTAGCTCATGGAATGTGAGCAGAACCTAATATGCTCCCCTTCCACACTTGCCCCATAAAATACTTCCATTGAGAGTCCCTTCATGCTTTTTCCTCATTTAGCAAATTGAATGAGAGAACTTACAGGCTAGTAGGCTCACAAAATGGAATGGTGTTGATTTCCTGAATGATCACTTGGAAGGTGACCTGACACACTGTAACTCTTACAATCACTGAAGGTGTAATGGAATTTGAAATTTTTGTGCTTCGTAGTTAAGAATCTGGCATTACCCTAACAAATGCAATGTATTTTCCAGAGCAGATACAAATATTGGCTGATAGTTTTTCCTAGGTATTGAACTAAGGAAACATGTGGTGGGTGCTTTCTCTTTTGTTTGTTTTTCTCTTAATTGACCAGCATCTGGAAGTTGATGGTAGCAGTTGAGGAGACAAATAAAATGGCCCTATGTTACCATCGTGGGAGCACAAGTTAGGATGAACTGTACACCTTTTTGGGGCGGGGGGTGGCAGAATTCCCCATGGCATGCCTGAGGCAGACCTGGGTTCACATCAGAATGTAATGATGGTTGCCAACAGGGTGATGCCAGAACATCTGAAGAACATGCTGCAACTTTTCCAAACTGAATGCTCTACTTAGAAGTAATCTGCACAGATTTTGTGTCCAAAGCTGCTACAATTCCCTGCTTAGCTTCACTCCTTACTAGAAAGGGCAAAGGATCTCAGCACAGACATGCCATGTCGTTGTTTGTGCCCTTTCCAGTCCATCAGGAGGATGAGAGGGGAATACTGGAGGATTTTTGTGACAGGGGAGAACTTGAATCATAAAGTTCATAGGGTATAAACTGCTCCCTGTGAGAGAAAGGGAGGAAGTTACTGACTGTTCTGAATCACTGTGTTTGGAAGGATCTGATCATATGAGCTTTGCTGAGGGTAAATCAATATAAAATATACCTCCACTTACTCTTCCTAAACACTTAAAACAATAACATTAGGAAGCTCTGGCAGCCAGAAGTACTAGGGAGATCATTCCCTTGTTTACTTTGGTGGCTTCCCATTAGGAAAAATGTCCAGATCCTTAAAGAGGCCTACAAGGGCCTGCATCATCTTGCCTTGCTACACACTCAGGACAACTCCCCAACTTCAGCCTGTTTCTTCCAGTTCTCCAAAAGGCTATGCTTACTGGCATCTCATGACATTTGTACCTGCTATTTCAACTGCATGGAGTGGTGTCTATGGATCACAGTATTTAGTTAATCACACCTCATACATTACAACACTACTGAGATAGCTATGTAATGCTTTCCTTGACTTCCCAGCTAGGTGCAGCACCCCTTTCACATTCTACTGTGCATTGTATTATTTGTTAAAAATGTCCCCTGCCTTCTGAATGCACCTTGATAGGACCTTCGCTGGTGTCTCTTCTTATAGGAGAATATTCCTTCCCCATTGATGCTCAGTTTTATGAGGCTTGCTCACTACAGTGAAATTCCAGTGGAAGTGATTATGTCACATCTCTGAAGAGGCTTCAATGCTGGTAGAGCCAAGATAGAAGTTATTCTTTTCTCCTGGATTCCAGAAACAAAAGGACATGGAACAGAGTTGCAGCTGAAACACAAGGGTTATTAACAGCAATAAATAAACCTTTATTATTATGAGTTACAGAGACTTGGGGGATGTTTGTTATTCAGCATAATGTAGTGAAAGCTGACTAATGCACTGTCATAGTACACTTTTCCTTTTAAACACGAGAGGAAATATAGCATGGTAATACTAGATAGGCTCCAAAGTCCACCTGCTGTATTCAGTGTCCATTCTGCCACATGGTGTTTTGTGTCCTAAGATACCATATAATTTAATATCTCTGGCCCTCAGTTACTTTACTTACATAATGGAAATAATACTAATATACATCACTTAGAGTGGAGGTGAGGATTAAGTTAATACTTTTAAAATATTTACACTGATATCTGGCACAGAACAAGCCCTCAACAAATATTAATTATTAGTATTCATATGACCTAGCAAATGTTTCAAGCATAGCTTTTCTATCATTACCTAAGGTCCATTTTCCTTTGCAGCTCATTAGGACTGAGGGAAGGAATCTCACTTGCTTGCAGTAAATACTTGAAACCTGACACATCGTAAGTACCTAACAATATTTGTTTGTACAGTGAATTTTAAAAATGAATGAAAGAACAAATGAAAATAAAACGCCAAAGCTAACATCAGTGATTGTATTGAGGGGAATAATAAATAAATAAATACTATTAATATTTAAAGTTAGTTATTTGTAAGAGGAGTAATATTTCAAGTAGTGCCAGCCTTATCCGTTGAAATTATATAAACCTAGACTGATGAAAAAGCCAGACTTTTGGTTTAGATCTGCAGGGTACAAGTTCCTGTGATGGGTTACACTGCTTGTCTGGTGTCAATACCATTGCTATTCTGTAAGTCCAATTGTGTGAAATATGGAAAGCTGGTCATTTGTTGAGATGTCTTACTCTCAAAAAAAAAACCCCTCAATAATTGCACATGTAATTCTTGAATTTTATGATGGATAAAATCAGTCCTATTATCTATATAATATTTGTTCTCAAATTCTCCCATTGCCATGTTCTGCCTCTCTTAGAGGACATTTCCTGGTACACATGTCGGCCATTATTTTTCAAATCATCTGCCATGATGGTAACTTAATGCCCATCCCTTCTCTGAAAGCAGGTCTCTGTTTTTCTAACTATTCTGCTTCCTATTTGAACATTGTGTATATACCAGGCAAAACCTTCTCACAGAGGTTTGAAATTAAAAAATCAGATTTCATGTCATGACTGGGTTAGTAAACTAAATTGGACTCAGGCCTAGATGATTAACCTGGGAGAAAACACTGGGATAAAAATTTAAGGCTTAGTGAAGTTAGATTTTTTGAAGGTGGGATGAGTGATACAGGAGAACAGAGCTGGCAGCAAGGCCACCTTGGTGTTGAGGGCCATGTGTGGGCCAGTGGAGTAGCTTATACCAGATACAGCATTAACACTAGAACCTGGATAGGGCCTCATCTTGAATGCAGAAGTCAAGAAAGTGGTTTCAACTATTTCCCCACAGATTTATTGAGATATAATCAATATATAACATTGCATAAGTTTAAGGTATACAACATGATGATTTGATACATGTATCAAATTGTGGATATTCCAGGACCTCCAGTTTGGACGACCTAGCCACAGCAATCAGACAAGACAAAGAGATAAAAGGCATTCCAATTGGTAAGGAAAGAGTTAAACTCACTATTTGCAGATGGCATGATATTATACTTAGAAAACCCTAAAGACTCCACCAAAAAACGATTAGATCTAATAACTGGTTTCAGCAAAGTTATGGTATACAAAATTAATACACAGAAATTTGTTGCATTCCTATATACTAACAAAGAACTACCAGAAAGAGAAATCAGGAAAATAATTCCATTCAAAATTACATCAAAAAGAATAAAATACCTAGGAATAAACCTAACCAAGGAGGTGAAAAACCTATATGCTGAATACTATAAGACACTAATGAAAGAAATTAAAGAAGATAACAATAAATGGAAACACATCCTGTGCTCATGGATAGAAAGAATTAATATTGTCAAAATGGCCATCCTGCTCAAAGCAATTTACAAATTCAGTGCAGTTCCTATCAAAATTCCAACAGCATTCTTCAATGAATTAGAACAAATAGCTCTAAAATTTATATGGAACCACAAAAGACCCTGACTAGCTAAAGCAATCGTGACAAAGAAGAATAAAGCTGGGGGTATTACGCTCCCTGACTTCAAGCTCTACTATAAAGCTACACTAATCAAAACAGTTTGGTACTGGCACAAGAACAGACCCATAGGTCAATGGAACAGAATAGAGAGCCCAGCTATAAACCCACACATATATGGCCAATTAATATACAATAAAGGAGCCATGAATATACAATGGGGAAAAGATAGCCTATTCAGTAATTGGGAAGCTACATGCAAGAGAATGAAACTGGATTATTGTCTAACTCCATAAACAAAAGTAAACTCAAAATGATCAGTGACCTCAATGTAAGATATCAAACCATAAAACTCATAGAAGAAAACAGGCAAAAATCTCTTGAACATAAATGTGAGTAGTTTTTTTCTTGGACACATGTACCTGGGAAAGGAAAACAAAATAAAAAATGAACAAGTGGGACTACATCAAACTAAAAAACTGTGCAGCAAAGGGCACCATCAGCAGAACAGAAAGCAACCTACAGTGTGGAAGAATATATTCATAAACAATTTATTCAATAAGGAGTTAACATCCAAAATATATAAAGAACTCATATGCCTCAACATCAAAAAAACAACCCAATTAAAAAATGGGCAGTAGACCTGAACAGATATTTCTACAAAGAAAATATACAGATGGCCAACAGGCCTGTGAAAAGATGCTCCACATCGCTAATCATCAGGGAAATGCAAATCAAAACCACAATGAGATATCACCTCACACCAGTTAGAATGGCCACTATCCAAAAGACAAGAAATAACAAGTGTTGGCAAGAATGTGGAGGAAAGGGAACCCTCCTATGCTTTTGGAAGGAATATAAATTGGTACAACCTCTGTGGAAAGCAGTATGGAGGTTCCTCAAAAAGCTAAAAATAGAAATACTATTTGACCCAGGAATTCCACTTCTAGGAATTTACCCGAAGACAAAATTTCTGATTTGAAAAGATATATGCACATCTATGTTTATCACTGCATTATTTCCAATAGCCAAGATATGGAAGCAACCTAATTGTACATCAATGGATAAATGGATAAAGAAGAGTGGTACATATACACAGTGGAATATTAATCATCCATCAAAAGAAAAAATCCTGCCATCTGCAACCACATGCATGGCTAGAGGATATTATGCTCAGTGAAATAAGTAGGTGGAGAAAGGCAAATACCATATGATTTCACTTATTTGTGGAATATAAAAACAAAGGAAAACAAGAGGAACAAAACAGCAGTAGACTCATAGACACTGAGAAGTGACTAGTGGTTACCATGGGGGAGGGTTTGGAGTAGGTAGGTGGGGAGGGTGAAGGGGATAAAGAGGCACAAAAATTCTCATAGTATAAGTTGATCTTGGGGATAATAGTACAGCATGGAGAATATAGTCAGTGATTCTGTAACATCTTTCTATGTTGACAGATAGTAACTGCACTAGAGGGGATGAGGATTTAATAATATAGTAACTGCTGAACCACTGTGTTGTGTATTTGAAACCAATATAAGATTGTATATCAATGATACTTCAATTAAAAAAATAGGATGCCAACCTATTAACAGTGAATATTCCAGGGGCTGTGTTAATAAAGAATGATTAATACTTGAAATCTTATCATGAACATATATTACTTCAATAATTAGAAAAGAAAGCTACATAAAAGGGCAATATAATAAAGAATTATGATTTCTGAAAATAATATTGATTTAGCATGACATGTATAACTAATGGGGGAAAATAGCAATTCATGAACAGTTTTCAAGAAGCTGCAGTGTGAGACTTGGACTTACCAAAGGACTGATAAACCTGGTCTAGATGATGATCCTTGCTAAATTCTAAAGTAATGTGCATTGGTAAAATAAAAAGTAAAATAATTAAAGGAATATTCTTATAAGTGTTGAGGTTTTAAAATATAATTATCTAGAAATTTCAAAGATCCCATACATTTACCTGTTATAAACGTAAAACTAATGAGTAGGTAGACTTTTTTTCTTCTGATTGAACCCATCAACATTTGTCAACTGTTGAAAGAATTTTCAAAAGTGGCAGTCAGATTAAGGATCACAAAACTACTGTATTTCCATGCAATTAGTATGGAGGAAGCAAGATTTCTGACCATATTCTTGCCATGCTTTTGCTTACTTATATCTGTTATAGATTATCCAGTTTAACCTATAATCCAAAAAAAGTTATCTGTTTTTATAATTAAACATTTTTTTCAAAGATATATGGAAAGGGCATATGAAGCATTTTACTTAAACATTACTAATTAAACCTAATCCTGATGTAAAAATATGGTGATGGAGAGAGCTTAGGAAAAGAGAAGAGAGTTTATAACAATAAATAGCAATACTTGATTTAAACCAAGGAAGTTTATAGTAAGCTAAATTCCATGCCATGTTATCCTTATTAATACAGATCTGACTAAGAAAAACCAAGGGGCTTTTTTTTCCCCCAGGTGTTCTCTGTATCATATTTGTATCTCCCCAAAGAAAACTTTGATATCTCCAATACATCATGCAAGCGTCTAGTGCTGCTGTGCATTGGGAGTTGCAGTCTCTTGTGCCCTCAGGTTGCATTAGTCCTCTGTTCATTGTGGGCATGCTTAATCTAGAGTTCATGGGGCAGCCCCAGAACGTCCCACTTCGGCATGTGGATTATTTTGAGCTGAAGAAGATTAAGGCCCAGTAGACTCAAGAAGAGCTTTTTACCTTTACCTTAACTACCTAAAAGGATTTAGATAGGGAGCTTGTACCTGGAAGAGAGCTATTACCAAAGAGAACTTTACTTACATAAGAAAAACATGTGTTTACCTGAAATTTGTTCCCATCTTCCTGTGAATTATCTTCCTCCCATTTGAAGTCCCAAAACCTTTCCCCTTTTTGGCTCAGAGTGGAATACAAACCTGAATTGCCTGAGTGTCAGGGAGCCTCTCATGTTTCTGTGGGGCTCCCATATGTAAAAATGAAATTTGCTCTTCTGTTAATCTGTGTTACGTTAATTTAATTATTAGGCCAGCCAAAAAAAACATAGAAGGGATGAAGCGATAAATTTTCCTCCCATACAATACCAAGAGAGCAAAAGCACATTTCTGGGTCATCAACATAAAGCACTCCATTCACACAGCTCTGGTACCAGAGGATGAAGTATCAATTATTACAAACATATTCTGTGTACTTAGAGGCATTACTCATTCTTTGATGTGGAATGGGAATTTGTGCTTTCAAAGGAGAGGGAGTTGGCAGGTACAACTAGATGTGTTGCAGTAAAAATTTCCCCTATAAAGAGATGATGTATGAAGAGTGTGTGCAGAACCTGCACTGTTTATCCATTTCTCTTAGGTGTAGAAGCCAGTTTACGTTTTCCAGTGAACCATATCCATTGATGATTGCTTTGATTTCACTGTACAGGAGGCTTAACAAACAGCCAGCGGATTTATGTTTTAGCAGAAAGCACAGCATAACCTTCAGAAAAAAACCTCCTTCAGAAGGAAACTGTGTGCTCCGACTGCCAAATACATTTAAATGTTGCAACAGTCTAAGAAAACAGGACATCTGTGTGCCCTGTTCACCAGGCTGAGTGTCCCCTGAAGTACCCCTTTGGGGACAAGTCCACACACAGCAGCTTACACATGCTTTTTGACCTTAGCAACCTGTGCATCAGTCTCTCTAGCTGGTGTCATAAAGACTGGAAAGAAACTACTTGATGGTAAGAATTTTTTTTCCCTTTGAGGGATTTACGCCTTTCAGAAATGTTCTTATTTAATGCACAAATTTTATTCTCTGCTGAAGGCAAAAGCAAAACAATAATGTACATGACATGCTACTTACAAAAGGTCAGTTTCCCTGGTTGTAAAATATATATTGTAAACAGTACAATTTAAACTGCTTTATTGAGGTATGATTAACATACAAAAAGCTGTAAATAGTTTACACACCTTGATGTGTTTGGAGATAAGTATATACCCATGAAACTGTCATCACTTTTAATTCCACACTTATCTATGACTTCCAAAAGTTTCCTTTTGTCCTCTCTATTTTTGTTTTGTTTTTCCTTTTGTAGTAAAAGCAACTAACATAAGATCTATCCTCTTAGAAAAATTTTGTTACACCAATAAGTATTGTTAAATCATAGACCCTATGTTGTACAGATCTCCAGAATTTATTTTGTATAACTGAAATTTTGTACCCTTTAACCAACACCTCCCTTTCTCTTTCTCCCTCATTGTGGTTTTGACTTGCATTTCCCCAGTGATTAGTTATGTTGAGCTTCTTTTTATATAATTATTGGCTATTTGTATGTATTCTTTGGATAAATGTCTGTTGAAGTCTTTTACCCATTTTTGTTATGGAGTTTAGCAGTCCTAATATGCAAAAAATATTTTTGCATATTAATCCCTTATCAGGTATATGGTCTTAAAATACTTTCTCCCATTCTGTAAGTTGCCTTTTCATTTTATTGTTTCCTTTGCTATGCAGAAACTCTTTAGTTTGATATAATCGTACTTGTCTATTTTTGTTTTTTTTTTGCCTGTGCCTTTGGTGTCATCTATAAGAAATCATTGCCTATTCCAATGTCATGAAATTTTTTCCCTTACGTTTTCTTCTAAGAGCTTTATTATTCCAGGTTTTATGTTTATGTCTTTAATGCATTTTGAGTTGGTTTTTGTATATGGTGTAAGTTAAGGATCAAATTTCAGTCTTTTGCATGTGAATGTCCTGTTTTCCCAGCACCATAGTGAAGAGACTGTCTTTTCTCTATTGTGCATTCTTGGCATCCTTGTCAAAGATTAGTTAACTGTATATGACTAGGTTTATTTTTAGTATCTCTATTCTATTCCATTCGTCTATATGTTTGTTTTTATGCCAGTGCCATAGTGTTTTAATTACTGTAGCTTTGTAATATGTTTTGAAACAGGTAGTGTGATGCCTCTGTCTTTTTCTTGCTCAAAATTGCTCTGGTTATTCAGGGTCTTTTGTGATTGTATATGAAATTTAGGATTTTTTTTCTAATTCTGTAAAAAATGATCTATAGAATGTAATCTATAGATTACTTTGAGAAATTTGGGTATTTAAAAAATATTAGTCCTTCCAATCCATGAACAGGGAATATCCTATTTATTTATATCTTTTTAGATTTCTTCAATCAAAATTTTGTAGTTTTTAATGCACAAGTCTCTCATCTTTTTGGTTAAGTTTATTCCTAAGTATTTTATTTTTTTGTTTGTTATTTAATTTTCTTTTCAACTAGGTTATTGTTAGTGTATAGGAGTACAACTGCCTTTGGTATGTTGATTCTGTATCCTGAAGCTTTATGGATTCACTTATTGTAACAATTTTTGTTTTTTTGTGTGTGGAGTCTTCAAGGAAAGGAAGAAATAAAATTATCTCTGTTTGCAGATGAACTGTATAAACTTGGAAAATTGTGAAGAATATAAAGGATTAGCAAAAATATTACCTATAAATCTAGCACTAAAGATAATATTCTGTTTTATTTCATTTATACAGATATGTTTGAATCTATGTTTATACATTTCCATATATGTGTTTATATACAGATACATATTTATAAAGACATACCACATTATATCATGCTTTCTTCACTTACCCTTACATTTTGGAAATTTCTCTTGTCAACCTAAGTTCTTCCAAAATTTATTTTAAATGTTTTTATGCTATTGTGTCATATGGTAGACCCAAATATCTATTTATAGATAAAAATCTTATTTATCTACATCTTTCCTCAAAGATGTTGACATCCTCTGTTCTCTTATTTAGGTGTTATGATACAATGCATGAGAAAGAGCACTGGGTTAATAATTTTGATTTTTTAATCCATGGACCTGGCTTGTTTTAGAGAATGCCCAAGTGACAGAAGAAAGACAGCTAGGGAAGTCATCCTGCTTCACAGCTGACTAGCAAACAGTCTCTACCCTACACACTTCTTCCCAAACTGCTCCCTGGTACATGAGGAATTTTGGATCCTACCTTGAGATTTTGGCCCCTTGTTAAAATGTAAATCCTTAGGAAAGATACCATTTGAAGCTCTTCTTCATCACTTCATTCTGAATGAATTTTCAGGGAATAGGTTTAGATACCTGCTTGAGAAAGCAGGGCTGGTAGAGACAAAGGAAAAAGTGAAAATGGTGTATAGTCCAGAGATAACAAGGAAGGGGGTTCCACTTTGCAACCCCTTGAGGAACTGCAAGGAGGACTGACCCTTGGTCTTAACAGACTAGGGTGATCTGGTGATATCTTTAGGTGTATTTGATAACGAGGATTATATGAAAATGGTTCATTGTTTATAGGGTTGTTTTAAAGAGAAGAGGCAGAGGGAAGAAATGAAGACCTAGGTTTGTTCAGTTTTATAGAAGGCAGACAAAACTCCCGAGGCAATGACCTGGCTAAGTTATCTTGGCAATTCAGGCAAATGAGTTTTTTGCTTGTTTGTATTATATGGAGAGCACCAGAATGCCCTGCATTAGTTTTCAAGCAGGGTTACTATCTTTGTAGCGGTGTCACGAAAAGAAAGGAATCAAGTATGATTTCTATGGCTGGTTTCTATGTAGGTTAATACAGAGACACATTATTTTATGCAGGATAGACAGTGGGACAGGAAAATTGAAGCAAAATACTTGTTGGTCCTTGATCTCATTTGTAAGCCTTTGTCTCGAACATAGGTTCTGTGAGCTTAATCCCAGCTCTGCTTCTTACTTAGTGGTTATAATTGGAAAGTAACTGTTTCCTGTTCCTGTGGTATTCTGATATAAAATTCAAAATATTATCATGCTTTACTGACTTTATATTTGTGCAATGTGTGAGAGTTTTAAGAGAAAGATTTATTTTCCTTATTTGTAAATAATCCCTAAAATTACTTTTAAAATTATTCCTCAGAAGCCAGCCTGGCATCTTTCCCATGAGGCACTGTGTGTGAGACTTGGCCTCTGCTCTTCCTTCTGTCTGGAACTCCTCCTCAAACCACCACAGGACTTTCTTCCTCACTTACTTTAAGATGGTTCTCAGATACCATGAGTTCAGTGAGGTCTTCTCTGGGCACTCTATTTAAAATGTCACATCCATATCTACTTTCCTATCTCCCTTCCTTGCTTTATTTTTCTCTCTAGTATTTAACATGTTACAACAAAGTATGTAAGTTTTATATTATTTATGTTTTCTTCTGCCACTAGAATGAAAGCTCCCTGTGGGTATAGACTTTATAGTTGCTTTTTTTTCTGATACTAACCAACCAGCATTTAGAACACTATCTTACACATAATAGGGATATATACAAATATGTTGAGTGAATGCTATAAGTGCAAGATATTTTTAACAATCAATAAATATAGCTATATATAACTTAGCTTTATTGTGTAAACTACATATAATCAGGGACTGTAATAGAACAATAACCAAAGGTACTTGCCTAAATACTTAAACTCTTAGAATTCAGTATTTAGGCTGCTATTTAATAATTAAACAGTCTTCTGCATTAATTTTAAACAATAATTTATCATTGAATTGGGCATCAGTTCTGATATCTTTCAAAATGTTAGTTTGCAAGGTATATTTTAGCCTGGAGGATACTATTACATTCAAATATGTTCCTAATAACAAAAGAGGAATTTTTTCCTTACATTTTAAAAGGGTCCAAAACATGTTATAAAAGAATTTTATCTAGTTTAAGTCATTAACTGAAAACACCTAAAACAGAAAAGAGAAGACAAAAAATTACATCCTGAATAAAATAACAACAACATTGTAATACTGGATTTTCTTTTTTTTAAAGCACTCTCCCTCCCACCTGCATTTATCTACCTGCATTTACTGGCGGAAGAGTCAGCTTTATAAGATCTGTTTTTAAAAAGACACCAGGCACCAAACCTCACGTATGAATTTGTTTTTCACATTGAACCTGTGTAGAATTAATCTCCAAATAAAGGGTTACACATTTAATTCATCATTCATTATTCTTTCACTTTGTATGTATGTGTTTATGTATTTAGTGAAAGTCCACTTTGTGTAAAATGTTAAACTAGGCTTTATGTTGCCTATGAGAAGAATAAAACACAGTCCAGGTCCTCAGCAACTTATAGTCATGGGAGATAGCAGCTTCAGAATCCAGGCTTTGTGTAGCGGTAGCCTGACAACTCCCTGTACAGACCCTTCATAGTGCGGCTCTCTCCATGGTGATTCCTAGAACTGTGAAGTGTGGAGTAGTCATAAGTATCCATAAGTATCTGCTGCGATGGAAGCAATTTGTCAAATAAGGCAGGAGGGGATAAATGCTACTGGAGAGGTGTACTCAGTGTGCCGTGGGAATAATTAATTCTGACTCAAAGATGGGAGAATGGGAAGGGGATGGCAAGAATTGCACATAGTGTAATGTGATTTCTTCCAAAGTCAGGAATATTGGTTTAAGTAGATGGCTAGAGTAATTATACATAAAAGATAGAAAATAAATAGTAACCAATATCCATATTGAAAAATTATTTTTATTTACTTTTCTTCAATTAAATTCATCTTTTTATCAATCTTTTGATTATTAAAATGGTTGTGGATCAAACATAAGAGAATTGCAACGTGATATTGTTAGAAAAACTTTTACATAAAGTTGTGTGTTAAAAATCTGCTTGGGGAAGAAGATGATTAAAAGAAATCTTTAAACAGTTTTCTGTAATTAAATGAACTTAAACTTATGATTCTGTATTTTTAGTTTATTTTCATGCTTTAAAAAAATGTAAGCATAACAGAAATAGCATGTCATAGCAATACTGAAGGGGATTAAGTTATTTAGAGATTGTAAAAAACGATTTCTCAAAAAAAAAACAGGAATTTCTTTAAATCCCTTAGGTCTATTGTGACAAAAAAAATTAGAGTTGGAAAAGTTTTCCTTGGGAGAAAACAAATTGGAAAGTTCATGGCCTCAATTTGATTTCACCTTCACTTTCCTTCCCACATCGTGGCTCTATTATAAAAGGAAACATTTTGTTTAAATACTATTTATTTAAAACTGGAAAAACACTCATAAAATTAAACACATTTAAATAAGATTATTAATTAAAAAACAAAGGTCCATGTTCTGAAGCCTTCAGATAAATAGCCATTGAATGTTGAATTTACATTGACCTAAGTTTGTAGGAGTTGAAAGTAGTCATATTCTATAGGCATAAGCATTAGGGGGTAAAATTTTACCAGCTCAGTACAAATAATATGCATTGATACTGTCAGTTTTTCTTTCTAGTCATCAAGTAAGTTACAAACCTGACTCATTAACTCATTCAACAAATATTTTTGAATACGTGAACTAGAGAGTGGGCACACAATGTGCAATGGTATATGTACAACAGTTCTTTACTACATGCACCTGGCATCCTTCCTTCCTTTTCATCCACTTGTCTTCTAAATCCAGCTTTGGTTCATATCTTAATAGTAACCAATATCCATATTGTAAAATTATTTTTGCTGTCCCTCATTTTTCCACACAGAGATGTATTGTAGAGTACAGAGCCACAGGATTGGAAATCGTATGAATAATCTGCTTTTTTAAATAAAAGTATCATTGATATAGAATCTTATATTGGTTTCAAGTATGCAACACAGTGGTTCAACAGTTACCCATATTACTAAGTCCTCACCCCACTAGTGCAGTTACTTTCTGTAAATGTAAAAAGATGTTACAGAATCACTGGCTATATTCTCCATGCTATACTGCCATCCCTGTGAAAATATGTCTTCCCTTAAAAATTGTGAAATTCTTTATTTTCTAACTAAGTTATCATGGATATACAATCTTTTTTTTAATTTTTATTTATTTATTTTTTAATTTTTTTAAATAGTTTATTTTGGTATCATTAATCTACAATTACATGTGCAATATTATGGTGATTAAACTACCCCCTTCATCAGGTCCCGCCTACCAACCCCATTACAGTCACTGTCCATCAGCGTAGAGAGATGTTATAGAGTCACTACTTGTCTTCTCTGAGTTGTACAGCCCTCCCCATGCCCCCTAACATTACATCTGCTAATCATAATGCCCCTTTTTCCCCCCTGTCCCTCCCTTCCCACCCATCCTCCCCAGTCCCTTTCCTTTTGGTAACTATTAGTCCGTTCTTGGGTTCTGTGGGTCAGCTGCTGTTTTGTTCCTTCAGTTTTTTTCTTTGTTCTTATACTCCACATATGAGTGAAATCATTTGGTACTTGCCTTTTTTGGCTTGGCTTATTTCACTGAGCATAATACCCTCTAGCTCCATTCATGTTGTTGCAAATGGTAGGATTTGCTTTCTTCTTATGGCTGAATAATATTCCATTGTGTATATGTACCACATCTTCTTTATCCATTGATCTACTGATGGACACTTAGGCTGCTTCCATTTCTTGGCTATTGTAAATAGTGCTGCGATAAACATACAGGTGCATATGTCTTTTCCAAACTGGGCTGCTGCATTCTTAGGGTAAATTCCAAGAAGTGGGATTCCTGGGTCAAATGGTATTTCTATTTTGAGTTTTTTGAGGAACCTCCATACTGCTTTCCACAATGGTTGAACTAATTTGCATTCCCACCAGCAGTGTAGGAGGGTTCCTTTTTCTCCACATCCTCGCTAACATTTGTTGTTGTTTGTGTTTTCGATGTTGGCCATCCTCATTGGTGTGAGGTGGTATCTCATTGTGCTTTTAATTTGCATTTCCCTCATGATTAGTGACGTGGAGCACCTTTTCATTTGCCTGTTGGCCATATATTTTGGATGTCAACCCCTTATCAGATACGTCATTTATGAATATATTCTCCCATACTGTAGGATGTCGTTTTGTTCTACTGATGGTGTCCTTTGCTGTACAGAAGCTTTTCAGCTTCATATAGTCCACTTGTCCAGTTTTGCTTTTGTTTCCCTTGCCTGGGGAGATATGTTCATGAAGAAGTCGCTCATGTTTATGTCCAAGAGATTTTTGCCTATGTTTTTTTCTAAGAGTTTTATGGATTCATGACTTACATTCAGGTCTTTGATCCACCTTGAGTTTACCTTTATGTATGGGGTTAGACAGTAGTCCAGTTTCATTCTCTTACATGTAGCTGTCCAGTTTTTCCAACACCAGCTGCTGAAGAGGCCATCATCTCCCCAATGTATATCCAAGGCTCCTTTATCAAACATTAATTGACTGTATATGTTTGGGTTAATATTTGGATTTTCTATTCTGTTCCACTGGTCTGTGGGTCTGTTTTTGTGCCAATACCAAATTGTCTTGATTACTGTGGCTTTGTAGTAGAGCTTGAAGTCAGGGAGCATAATTCCCCCTGTTTTATTCCTCCTTCTCAGGATTGCTTTGGCTATTCGGGGTCTTTTGTGGTTCCATATGAATTTTAGAATTATTTGTTCCAGTTCATTGAAGAAAGCTGTTGGTAGTTTGATAGGGATTGCATTGAATCTGTAGATTGCTTTAGGTAGTATAGCCATTTTGACAATATTTATTCTTCCTAGCCAAGAGCATGGGATGCATTTCCATTTGTTAGTGTCCTCTTTAATTTCTCTTAGGAGTGTCTTGTAGTTTTCAGAGTACAGGTCTTTCACTTCCTTCGTTAGGTTTATTCCTAGGTATTTTATTCTTTTTGATGCAATTGTGAATGGAATTGTTTTTCTGATTTCTCTTTCTGTTAGTTCATCGTTAGTGTATAGGAAAGCAACAGATTTCTGTGTGTTAATTTTGTATCCTGCAACTTTGCTGAATTCAGATATTAGTTCTAGTAGTTTTGGAGTGGAATCTTTAGGATTTTTTATGTACACTATCATGTCATCTGCAAATAGTGACAATTTGACTTCTTCTTTACCAATCTGGATGCCTTGTATGTCTTTGTTTTGTCTGATTGCTGTGGCTAGGACCTCCAGTACTATGTTGAATAACAGTGGAGAGAGTGGGCATCCCTGTCTTGTTCCCGATCTTAGATGAAAAGCTTTCAGCTTCTCGATGTTAAGTATGATGTTAGCTGTGGGTTTGTCATATATGGCCTTTATGATGTTGAGGTACTTGCCGTCTATACCCATTTTGTTGAGAGTTTTAATCAGGAATGGATGCTGAATTTTGTCAAATGCTTTTTCAGCATCTATGGAGATGATCATGTGGTTTTTGTTGTTCTTTTTGTTGATGTGGTGGATGATGTTGATGGATTTTTGAATGTTGTAACATCCTTGTATCCCTGGGATGAATCCTACTTGATAATAGTGTATGAGCCTCTTGATGTATTTTTGAATTCGGTTTGCTAATATTTTGTTGAGTATTTTTGCATCTACGTTCATCAGGGATATTGGTCTGTAGTTTTCTTTTTTGATGAGGTCTTTGCCAGGTTTTGGTATTAGAGTGATGCTGGCTTCATAGAATAAGTTTGGAAGTATTCCCTCCTCTTCTATTTTTTGGAAAACTTTAAGGAGAATGGGTGTTTTTCTTCTCTGTATGTCTGGTAGAATTCAGAGGTGAATCCATCTGGTCCGGGAGTTTTGTTCCTGGGTTCTTTTTTGATTACTGCTTCAATTTCGTTGCTGGTGATTGGTCTGTTTAGTTTTTCTGTTTTTGTTTGGTCAGTTTTAGAAGGTTGTATTTTTCTAAGAAGTTGTCCATTTCTTCTATGTTTTCCAGCTTGTTAGCATATAGATTCTCATAATATTCTCTTATGATTCTTTGTATTTCTGTGGGGTCTGTTGTTATTTTTCCTTTCTCATTTCTGATTCTGTTTATGTGTGTAGATTCTCTTTTTATCTTAATGAGTCTGGCTAGGGGTTTATCTGTTTTGTTTATTTTTTCAAAGAATCAGCTCTTGGTTTCATTGATTTTTTCTATTGTTTTATTCTTCTCAATTTTATTTATTTCTTCTCTGATCTTTATTATGTTCCTCCTGCTGGTGACTTTGGGCCTCGTTTTTTCTTCTTTTTCCAATTTCAGTAATTGTGTCTTTAGACTATTGATTTGGGAATGTTCTTCTTTGTTTAGATAGGCCTGGATTACAATATATTTTCCTCTTAGAATTGCTGTTGCTGCATCCCACAGAAGTTATGGCTTTGTGTTGTTGTTGTCATTAGTCTCCATATATTCTTTGATTTCTGTTTTGATTTGGTCATTAACCTATTGATTAATTAGGAGAATGTTAAGTGTCCATGTATTTGTGAACCTTTTTGTTTTCTTTCTAAAATTTATTACTAGTTTTATATCTTTATGATCTGAGAAGTTGGTTGGTAGTATTTCAATATGTTCAACTTTACTGAGGTTCTTTTTGTGGCGTAGTATGTGGTCTATTCTGGAAAATGTTCCATGTGCACTTGAGAAGAATGTGTATCCTGTTGCTTTTGGGTGTAGAGTTCTGTAGATGTCTGTTAGGTCCATCTGTTCTAGTGTGTTGTTCAGTGCCTCTGTGTCTACTTATTTTCTGTCTGGTTGAACTGTCCTTTGGAGTGAGTGGTGTGTGGAAGTCACCTGAAATGAATGCACTGCTGTCCATTTCCTCCTTTAATTCTGTTAGTATTTGTTTCACATATGCCAGCACTCCTGTGTTGGGTGCATATATATTTATAATGGTTATATTCTCTTGGTGGACTGACCCTTTTATCATTATGTAATGTCCTTCTTTATCTCTTGCTACTTTCTTTGTTTTGAAGTCTCTTTTGTCTGATACAAGTACTGCAACACCTGCTTTTTCCTCCTTGTTGTTTGCATGAAATATCTTTTTCCATCCCTTCACTTTTAGTCTGTGTATATCTTTGGGTTTGAGGTAAGTTTCTTGTAGGCAGCATATAGATGGGTCTTGCTTTTTATCCATTTTGTTACTCTATGTCTTTTGATTTGTGCATTCAGTCCATTTACATTTAGGGTGGTTATCGATAGATATGTATTTATTGCCATTGCTGGCTTTAGATTCGTGGTTACCAAAGGTTCAAGAGTTGCATCTTTACTATCTAACAATCTAACTTAACTTTCTTGTTACGTTATTGTGAACACAGTCTGATGTTTCTTTATTTCTCTCCCTTCTTATTCTTCCTCCTCCATTCTTTATATACTAGGTGTTTTATTCTTTGCCTTTAGTTAGTATTTGGATGGTCTGCTTTCTTTGCTATGATTTTTTCTCTGGTGACATCTTTTTAGCCTTAGGAGTGCTTCCCTCCAGAGCAGTTCCTTTAAGATGTCCTGTAGAGGTGGTTTATGGGAGCCAAATTCTCAGCTTTCGCTTGTCTGGAAATTGTTTAATCCCTCCATCTTATTTAAATGATAACCGTACTGGATACAATATTCTTGTTTCGAGGCCATTCTGTTTCATTACATTAAATATATCATGCCATTCTCTTCTATCCTGTAAGGTTTCTCTTGAGAAGTCTGATGATAGTCTGATGGGTTTTTCTTTGTAGGTGATCTTTTCTCTCTCTCTAGCTGCCTTTAATACTCTGTCCTTATGTTTGATCTTTGCCATTTTTATTATTATGTGTCTTGGTATTGTCTTCCTTGGGTCCCTTGTGTTAGGAGATCTGTGGGCTTCCGTGGACTGTGAGACTATTTCCTTCCTGAACATGGGGAAGTTTTCAGCAATTATTTCTTCAAAGACACTTTCTATCCCTTTTTCTCTCTTCTTCCTCTGATACTCCTATAATGCGAATATTCTTCCATTTGGATTGGTCACACAGTTCTCTTAATATTCTTTCATTCCTAGAGATCCTTTTATCTCTCTCTGTCTCAGCTTCTCTGTATTCCTGTTCTCTGATTTCTATTCCATTAGCAGTCTCTTGCATGTCGTCCAGTCTGCTGCTAAGCCTGTTGATGGCTTGTCTTATTTTTGCCTTGTTTTTCCTGATTTCCCTCACTTCCTCCCTCTTCTCTTGCATATTTCTCTGTAGATCCATCAGCATGGTTATGACTTTTAATCTGAATTCTTTTTCAGGAAAATTCTGCATTTCCGTCCCTTCCAGTTCCCTCTCAGGTGTTGTCTGGGTCTGGGTGATTTTTGTCTGTACCATATTCCTCTGTCTTTTCATGTCGAAAGAAGTGGTCGCAGGTAGGTGCCACGTATGTTAGCCGGGCTCTTTACGACTTTAAAAAAAAAAAAGGAAAAAGAAACAAAAAGAGAAACAAACAAAAAAATAAGGAAGAGAAAGAAAAGAGAAAAAGAACGAAAAAAAGAAAGAAAGGGGAAAAAAACACACACAAAAAAAACGCCCACCCCAAGTGGATTCTGTAAGGATGCTATAGGTGTCGCTGCTGCTCCACTATTCCATAGCTGCAGCCGTGCCGCTCTTTGTAGCTCTGGTTGGGGCGGGAACGAATGGGAGGCTGTTGTTCTCTGTGTAAAGTTTTAGTGTGGCTGCTACCTTTTCTCAGTCACCATCCAAGGGGTCCAAAATTCCTCAGGACTCCCAGCCTGCTGGGCTGTGCGTGCCGGGGCAATCGTGTTCCCTTGCTGGGCCCCCCACCTCTCCAAGTCTGCTAAAAACAGCACGCGCTTTTCTCTTGTCCTCGGGCGCCGACTACATGGACCCGGGCGTGTTCCCAGCTCAAAACCTGCACCTTCTGCCTCTCCAATATCCGATGTGTGTCCCCGCTCCTGGCGCAGATCACCGGGGATGGTTATTTTGCTGGCCTGTTCTTCCACTCCCTCCTGGCTCTGTATCCTCTTCTCCTGCCGGTGCGCTAGGGTGGGGGAGTGCTCGGGTCTCGCCAGGTCACGGCTCCGTATCTTACCTGGCTCACGTGGTGCCGAGTCCTCTCAGGCGCAGATGCCGGCTGTGCGCTGTGATTCTGGTCTCTCTTTTAGGAGTAGTTGTATTTGCTGTATTTTCATAGATTTATGTAGTTTTGGGAGGAGATTTCCACCACCCTGCTCACGCCGCCATATTCCCGGAACTCGTCGGATATACAATCTTAGGAAGGTTTCACATGAGCAACATTGTGGTTTCAACATTCACCTATATTATCAAGTCCCCCCGATCCACTTCACTCACTGTCCATCAACATAGTAAGATGCTATAGAATTATTAGTTGTTCTCTCCAAGCTATTCTTGCCTTCCCCATTACCTACCTATATTGGGATTGCTAATTATAATGCCCCTTAATCCCCTTCTGCCTCCCTCACCACCCACCATCCCTAACACCCTCCCTTTCCTAACCACTAGTCCCTTCTTGGAGTCTGTGAGTGTGTTGCTGTTTCATTCTTCAGTTTTGCTTTGTTGTTATACTCCACAAATGAGTGAAATCATTTGTTACTTGTCTTTCTCCTCCTGGCTTATCTCACTGAGTATAATACCCGCTAGCTTCATCCATGTTGTTGCAAATGGGAGGATTTGTTTTCTTTTTATGGCTGAATAATATTCCATTGTGATATATGTGCCACTCTTGTTTATCAGTTCATCTACAGATGGATACTTAGATTGCTTCCATTATCTTGACTATTGTAAATAGTGCTGCAGTAAACATTGGGGTGCATATGTCTTTTTGAATCAAGGATTTTGTTTTCATCAGGTAAATTCCTAGGAGTGGAATTCCTGGGACAAAGGTATTTATATTTTTAGTTTTTTTTAGGAATCTCCATACTGCTTTTCAGAGAGGCTGCACCAATATACATTCCCACCAACAGTGTAGGAGGGTTCCCATTTCTCCACTTCTTTGCCAGCATTTGTTATTTCTTGTCTTTTGGATATTGGTCATCCTAACTGGTGTGAAGTGATATCTCATTGTGGTTTTAATTTGCATTTCCCTGATGATTATCGATATGGAGCATCTTTTCATGTACCTGTTGGCCATCTGAGTTTCTTCTTTGAGAAGTGTCTATTCAGATACTCTGCCAATTTTTTAATTGGGTTATTTGTTTTGGGGGTGTTGAGGCATGTGAGCTTTTTATATATTTTGGATGTTAACCCCTTATCAGATGAGTCATTTATGAATATATTCTCCCATACTGTAGGGTACCTTTTTGTTCTGATGATGTGTCCTTTGCTGTACAGAAGCTTTTTAGTTGATGTAGTATCATTTGTGCATTTTTGCTTTAGTTTCCTTTGCCTGAAGAGATGTGTTCCTGTAAAGTTACTCATGTTTATATTTAAGAGATTTTTGCCTGTGTTTTCTTCTAAAAGTTTTATGGTTTCATGACTTACATTCAGGTCTTTGATCCATTTTGACTTTACCTTTGGAGTTAGAAAACCAGTTTCATTCTCTTACATGTAGTTGTCCAGTTTTGGCAACACCAGTTTTGAAGAGGCTGTCATTTCCCCATTGTATATCCATGACTCCTTTATTGTATATTAATTGGCCATATATGTATGGGTTTATATCGGGGCTCTCTATTCTGTTACACTTATCTATGAATCCATTCTTGAGCCATTACCAAATTGTCTTCATCATTGTGGCTTTGTAATAGAGCTTGAAATTGGCGAGTATAATCCCCTCAGCTTTGTTCTTCCTTCTCAGGATTGTTTTGGCCATTCAGGGTCTTTTGTAGTTGCATATGATTTTTAGAACTATTTGTTCTAGTTCATTGAAGAATGCTGTTGGTATTTTGATAGGGATTGCATTGAGTCTATAGATTGCTTTAGGCAGGATGGCCATTTTGACAACATTAATTCTTTGTATCCATGAGAATGGAATGTATTTCCATTTATTGGTGTCTTCTTTAATTTCTCTCATGGGTATCTTGTAGTTTTCAGATTATAGGTCTTTCACCTCCTTCGTTAGGTTTATTCCTAGTATTTTTGATGCAGTTGTGGATGGAATTGTTTTCCTGATTTGTCTTTATGCTAGTTCATTGTTAGTATATAGGAATGGAACAGATTTCTGTGTATTAATTTTTCATCCTGCAACTTTGCTGAATTAAGTCATTAGTTCTAGGAATTTTGTGGTGGATTATTTAGGGTTTCCTATGTACAATATCATGTCATCTGCAAACAGTGACAGTTAACTTCTTCCTTACCAACCTGGATGCCTTTTATTTCTTTATGCTGTCTGATTGCTGTGGCTAGGACCTCCAGTACTATGTTGAATAAAAGTGGGGAGAGTGAGCATCCTTGTGTTGTTCCCAATCTAGAGGACAAGCTTTCAGCTTTGGTGTTAAGTATGATGTTGGCTGTAGTTTTGTCATATATCACCTTTATTATGTTGAGGTATTTGCCCTTTATACCCATTTTGGGGAGAATTTTTATCATGAATGGACATTGAATATTGTCAAATGTTTTTTTAGCATGAATTGAGATGTTTATGTGGTTTTTGTCCTTTTTGTTGATGTGGTATGTGATGTTGATGGATTTTCGAATATTGTACCATCCTTGCATCCCTGGAATAAATACCACTTGGTCATGATTGATGATCTTTTTAATGAATTTTTTTTTATTCGTTTTGCTATTTTGTTGAGTATTTTTGCATCTATGTTCATCAGGGATATTGGTCTGTAATTTTCTTTTTTTTTCGTATCTTTGTCTGGTTTGATATTAGAGTGATGCTGGCCTCATAGAATGAGTTTGGAAGTATTCCCTCTTCTACTTTTTGGAAAACTTTAAGGAGGATGGGTAATTGGTCTTTTCTAAATGTTTGATAAAATTCAGCAGTGAAGCCATCTGGTTAAAGGGTTTTCTTCTTAGGTAGTTTTTTGATTAACAGTTCAATTTCGTTACTGGTAATTGGTCTGTTCAGATTCTCTCTTTCTTCCTGGGTCAGTCTTGGAAGATTGTATTTTTCTAGAAAGTTGTTCAGTTCTTCTAGGTTATCTAATTTGTTTTCATATAATTTTTAATAATATTCTCTAATAAGTTTTTGTATCTCTGTTGTGTCTGTAGTGATTTTTCCTATTTCTGATTCTGTTTATGTGTGTAAACTCTTTTTTTTACTTGGTAAGTCTGGCTAGGGGATTATCTATTTTTATTTTCTCAAAGAACCAGCTCCTGGTTTAATTGATTCTTTCTATTGGTTTATTCTTCTCAATTTGATTTATTTCTGCTCTGATCTCTATTACGTCCCTCCTTCTACTGATATTGGGTCTCATTTGTTCTTCTTTTTTAGTTACATTAATTTTGAGTTTAGATGGTTCATTTGGGATTGTTCTTCTTTCTTGAGGTAAGCCTGTACTGCTATATACTTTCTTCTTATACCTTTGTGGTCTGAGAAGCTGGATGGCACAATTTCAATCTTTTTGAATATCCTGAGGCTCTTTTTGTGACCTAGTTTTTGGTCTGTTCTGGAAAACCTTCCATGTACACTTGAGAAGACTAAGTATCCTGCTGCTTTTGGGTGGAGTGTTCTGTAGGTATCTTTTAGGTCCATCTGTTCTAATGTGTTGTTCAGTGCCTCTGTCTCCTTACTTATTTTCTCTCTGTTTGATCTGTCCTTTGGAGTGAGTGGTGTGGTGAAGTCTCCTAAAATGAATGCATTGCATTCTATTTCCACCTTTAATTCTGTTAGTATTTGTTTCACATATCTATGTGCTCCTATGTTGGGTGCACAGATATTTATAATGGTTATATCTTCTTGTTGGACTGACCCTTTTATCATTACATAATGCCCTTCTTTGTCTCTTGTTACTTTCTTTGTTTTGAAATCTATTTTGTCTGATAGAAGTACTTCAGCTCCTGCTTTTTTTCTCTATTATTTGCATGAAATATCTTTTTCCGTCCCTTTACTTTTAGTCTGGTAACCACAAATCTAACGTCTACAATGCAATAAGTACGTATCTGTCGATAATCATCCTAAATGTAAATGATCTGAATGCACCAATCAAAAGTCACTGAATGGATAAAAAACAAGACCTGTCTATATGCTGCCTACAAGAGACTCACTTCAAACCCAAAGTTCAAAGGGAACTTCCTTACTATCTAACAGTCTGCCTTAACTCACTTACTATGCTATTTCAAACACAATCTAAAGTGGGGTTTTTTTGTCTCCCTTCTTTTTCTTCCTCCTCCACTCTTTGTTAGGTGTCATATTCTGAACTCTTTATGTATCCCTTGACTAACTTGTGAGTATTTGATTTAATTTTGCATTTGCTTAGTGATTGGTTTAGTACCTTTACTGTGGTTTTGTTTTCTCTGGTAACAGCTGTTTAGCCTTAGGAACTCTCCCACCTAGAGCAGTCCCTTTAAAATACACTGCAGAGATGGTTTGTGGGAGGTAAATTCTCTCAACTTTCGCTTATCTGGAAATTGTTTAATCCTTGCTTCAAATTTAAATGATAATCTTTCCAGGCAGAGTATTCTTGGTTTGAGGCCCTTCTGTTTCATTGCATTAAATGTATCGTGCTTCTCCATATTCTCTTGTAAGATTTCTGCTGAGAAGTCTGCTGAGAGCCTGATGGGCTTTCCCTTATACGTGGTGTTTTTCCTCTTTCTTTCTGCTTTTAATACTCTCTCCTATTTCTTGATCTTTTCCATTTTAATTATTATATGTCTTGGTGTTGTCCTCCTTGGACCCCTTGTGTTGAGAGATCTTTGTACTTCCATGAACTGACAATTTATGTCCCAGATTGGGGAACTTTTCATCAATTATTTCCTCAAGGAGACTTTGTATCCCTTTTTCTCTCTTCTTCTTCTGTTACCCCTAAACTGCAAATACTGTTCCTTTTGGATTGGTCACACAGTCCTCTTATTAATCTTTCATTCCTAGAGATCCTTTTTTCTCTCTGTGCCTCAGCTTCTTTGTTTTCCTGTTCTCTAATATCTGTTTCATTACCTCATCTAATCTACTTTTAAATTCCTACCTTGTACATTTCATTTTAGATGCTGTATTTTTCAAAGTTTCTGTCTCTTTCTTGAAGTCCTCCCAAAGATCTTCAATATTTTTCTTTAGCTCCATGAGCATGTTTATGATTTTTATTTTGAAATCTTTATCAAGAATATTAGTGATTTCAGTTTTCACTAGGCCCACTTTCTGGAGTTGTTTCTTGAATTTTTGTTTAGATAAAATTCTCTCTGTCTTCATTTTTTTAGTGTTTCTTATGGGATAATAGCTTTTTGTAGATGGTGCCCTCTAGTGCCCAGAAGCTCTACTTTCTGGAGCTGCTGAGCTCCTATAGCTATGGTGGGGTTCTCAGGTGAGCAGAACCGGCACCTGCTGGGATAAAGAGCTCTTTCCTGCCTCTTCCCTGTAGCACCTGCCTCCATTGCTAGGTCCAGTGGGCCAAGCATGCAAGAAGGAGCCTCTGTGCTGTGCCTCTGTAGCTGCCATAGCCAGAACCACTCTCCAGCTGGCCTGGTGCAATGGTGGGGCAGCAAGTGCGCAGGACTAGTGCCTGCCAGGAAGGAGTGACAGGCTGCATACCACAGTGGAAGGCCTCAGGGTTGTGTTGCCAGCCAGGTGGATGGAATGTCTGAAGCTCGTGAGAGTTCTCAAACCTCTGGACTGAGTGTGCTGGGATGATTTTGTCTACCTGTCCCTTCTCCTGAGGAGCAAGCTCTTTGCCATCTTTGTCCCTTTATTGTCCCTCTCACTGCTCGGAAGTATTTCAAAGAGCCCACCTTCCTTTTGTTCCAGGGGTGCCAGTTGTGCATACCTGTTCTCCACAAGTGGCTAGAATCTCAGTCTCTCCTAGTTTTCTGCCTGTCTTTGCTTTCCAACCCCACTAATCTCCAGAGCACAATGTAATGTAGGTTCATGCTCCTAGAGAAGATCTCCAGGGCTGGGTGTTCAGCAGTCCTGGGCTTCTACTCCCTCCCTGCTCCATTTCACTTCCTCCCACCTCCCACGTTGGGGTCCAGGGAGGGCTTGGGTCCTGCCGGATCATAGCTTTGCTACTTTACCCTTTTCTGTGAGGTCTTTTTTCCCCACATGTAGGCAGTCTGTTCTGAAGTTTTCAGGTCACTATTTAACATTAGTTGTATTTGCTGTATTTTTGTGTTATACGTGGTTTTTACAGGAAGTTTCTCCTTTACTTCGCACATCGCCATCTTTTCTCTGATTCTATTAATACTTCTTCCTTAAAGATTATCACTGACCCTAAGCAAGAAAAATTCCCATGTCTGATCTCAGAAACACATAGTATAAAATGCTTCAGATGAAGGGAGCAGCCACACTTGTGCTTTTCATACTTATTTTTCACTAAATCTAAGCAATATCATATCATTTTGCTTTTTTGTCTATAGATATTTTGCCTCACCCACAATATGATAGACATACAAATAATAAAACAATGTTCTAGACTTAATCATTTGTATCTTGTTTGGTGGGTAGTTAGAATTTATATATTAAAATGAATTGAAAATGCCATTTGAAAAATATTAAGTGGAAGAGTTTACTAATCAAATTTACATTTAAAAAGATTAATCTGGATTATGAAATATAGTAACTAAAGTTCTTGAAGACTCTAGTTCTGGTAAAGTGTGCTTAAAACCCAGAGGCATAGTAAAATATTAATCAAATAAAATCCTTTTTAAAATTGGTCCCAGTCTCAAAGAAAAATCTATCCACTTTATATAAATAAATACCCATACATAGAAATTAATCTCTTTTTCCTTTTCCTAAATGCCATACAATAATAAACACTTTTGGAAATCCAGATTTAAGTTGGTGAAAAGAGTGTCAGTCTGCCTGACCCTTTCTATCTGGCTGATACTCTTTTCACTAATTTAAATCTGGATTTCCAAAAGTGTTTATTATTGTATGGCATTTAGGAAAAGGAAAAAGAGATTAATTTCTGTGTATGGATATTTATTTTTCTATTGACAACAAAAGTTAAAGAGAATGAGAAACAATGTTAATGGCAAAGATGCTTGAACAGTGAGATTATCATTATATTTTTTCATGTTCTAAATTTCTAAACTTTTTACTCTTTTAGGTTTAGTATGTATTGTACCTATCATTTGTAAAAATAGCCATAACAATTTAAAAAGAAGCATGACAATAGCAAAAGTAAAACAAGTGATATCTAATAAGATTACTTGGCAGATTTTATATTTACCTATCTGTAATTTAGAGCCAGATTGAAAGGATCTGAGAATATCTTGTAAAAGAGAATTACCATAAAATAATTGAAAATCCATAGTTCAATAGAATATTTATTAAAGATGTCTAATTTAGTGGCTTAATTGTACATTGAAAAATGCCAGCAATCCAACGTGATTTTGAATTTTATGGCATACTGAAGTACCAAATGATCTTATTCCAGGGTTTCATGTTTCCATGTTTTAATCTGGGCAAGATTGGAAACATAAGTAATACAGCAAATTGCACTTCTGTCTTTGAGTCTAGAGCTAAAGCAAATGTAAAGATGTTTGTTTCACCCCTCAGTATAGAAATAGCATTGAGAAACCTGTAAAAACTATTTATCATAATATTAGCATGGATCAATGCAATCCTAATCCAGATCACAGCAAGTTATTTTGTAGATATCAATACACTGATTCTAAAGTTTACATGAATAGGCAAAATACCCAGTATAGCCAACACAATACTGAAGAACAAAGTTGGAAGACTGACACTACCTGACCTCAAGACTTACTATAAACCTATAATAATCAAGGTGGTGTGGCAAAAGAATAGACAGAGCAATGAACAGACTAGAGAACCCCTAAAAGAACCACATAAATATAGGCTACTGACCTTTGACAAAGGAGCAGACAATACAGTGAAACAGAGTCTTACCAAAAAATGATGTTGAAACAACTTGGAATCTACATACAAAAATTGAGTATAGACACAGACCTTACACTCTTCACAAAAATTAATTCAAAATGGATGACAGATCTAAATGTAAAGCACAAATAAAACTCCTAGAAGATAACATAAGAGAAAACCTAGATGACCTTGGACATGGTGATGACTTTTTAGATACAAAAGGCATGCTCTATGATAGAAATAAGTGATAAGCTGGACTTTATTAAAATAAAAAATTTCAGCTCTTCAAAAGACACTGTCAAGAGTGGGAATGCAAAATGGAATAGACACTTTAGAAGACAGTTTGGCAGTTTCTTACACATCTAAACCTACTCTTACCATATGATTCAGCAATCATGCTTCTTGGCACTTACACAAGAGTTGAAAATATATACACACAAAATCCTACCAGATGTCCTGTATCAGGTTAATGGATAAACTATGGTACATCCAGACAATGGAATATTATTCAGTGCTAAAAAGAAATGAGCTATTAAGCCATAAAAAGACATGAAGGAAACCTAAATGCATGCTACTACGTGAAAGAAACCAGTCTGGAAAGGCTACATATGAACTGTGGTTGATAACCATATGTCAATGTAGGTTCATCCTTGCAACAAATACCCCACTGTGGCAGAGGATGTTTATAACCAGGGAGGCTGTGCATGTGTGGGGGCAGGGAGTATATGGGAAAACTCAATTTTGCTGTTAACCTAAAACTACTATAAAAAATAGTTTTTTTTTCAAATGTATCATATGCTAGCATGGACACCAAGTGTATTTACAAAGAGTGAGGTGGAATGGGGTGAACAAACTCATATGATCCTTAACAAAGAAATGATTTGGTGGAAACTAAATAACTCTGAGTGTAAGAATGTTCTCACCATTTTGAAGAAAAGCCCTCCATGGCAGTTTCTGCAAAGACACCATTTATCATTATTGGAGAAATTGTAGGCACTGTGGTTCAAAACATTTTTCACAATGTTGACACTCTGAGAGTGACATTTTAGCCTACTTTCTCCAGAGACATTCTGTGAATACCCATTAAAGAAGAGTTATGTGAAGTGATGTTGGAAGGTAAAACAAAGAGGGCAGTCATTTTCCTCCTTTTAAATGTTTTTGCTGTGTGTAGATAGACAGTGACGTGGGATAGAATACCAACCATGCTTCTTTCCAAGATGTCAATCCTATGATACTAACTCAATATCTCATCAAGTAGATGGAAGCTATAAGAAGACTGAGGGAGAAAATCAGAATTCAGACTATTTCTAAAATACATGTTTTCAGTGATATACATATCCCTTTGCTTTGACTTTCATAAATTGCATAGAGTTTTTATTATTTGGTCAGGATCATGCAAAATTTGAAGTCTTCTTGCTCAGGTCGTACCAGGGTTGAACTGCTAATACACACAATTTGCCAATGGATTATGTTCTAAAAACACTCCAGTAACTCTGAACTTTCAATATAAGAAAGTCAAGGAATTATTTACTTTCTTCACCTTAATGCCGCACAAATTTACTAAATGCTAATGAAATTATTTCAGGAACAAGTGTTGAGAGCTGTGTTTGAATTATGACAGACATCAAGTAGTATCACTCAAAATTTTGGTCATCCAAATATTTTGAGTACACAACACCTAATAAATTGGACAATTGGAAGATCTAGTAAAGATCCTGGCTGAAAAAGAAAAGGAATACTATGTAACATCCTCCTGACTCAAGGGAATAGTTAATATAGAGTCTAAAGAGTACATCCATATTTCATGGTAGTCCTTCAGAGACATTTCGTCTGAGATCTTTCTCTACTGAACAGAACCACATTTCCAATATTCAGGAATTAACCACATCAATTCTGCAAGGAATTAGTTCAAGATTAATGGAGCATGTTATCAAATATATGGAAGGCATCATAGCATGGTGGTCAGGAGCACATACTCAAGTTTCCTAGTTTAAAAGCCTGGTTCTGCCACATCGTAGCTATGTGACCTTGGGCAAGTTGATTTTCCTCTTTGTGCCTCAGCTTCCTTAGCTGTTAATTGGAGACATTAGTTCATAGGACCATAGTCTGTAATTAACATGGTAAGTGGTACTTATCTCAATTGTGTTGACATGAAAATTAAACAAGGTGATAGTTATAAAGTTCTTAGAACATTGCTTATACATTGTAATTGTTATATTAAATATGTTAAATAAAATACATTTGAGAAATGCTTATACAGTAGCTCCTCTTTAGTGTCATAATGCATAAGTTATTTAAAGCTCTAACAACACAATAGCTGTGTTGTGGTAATGAACAAATGCAAAATCCCCACTAGGTTATAACAACAAACAATAATTTTTCATTTATATGTACACTAGTTTTAAATATTGGTTCTTATACTCACCAGTGTTGTGCCTTTGGGCAAATGACTTGATTCCTTATCTGTAATAATAATAATACAAATGTACCAGGAAGTGATTGTGAAAAATACATGTTAGCACATGTAACAGGCTTAATACAGTGATTGTGACATTGTAGGCACACTAAATGTTAACTTTATGATTAAAATTCTATTGTCATCTTAAAAATGAGAAAATTAAGTCTCAGAAAGATGAGGTCATTTAAACAAAGGTCAAACAACTAGTAAATGATGGATCACAAACTCATACTAAAGTTGGTTTACTTTTAGCCCCCCACTCTTTTTCTTTACATTACATTACTTGGAAATTCTAATTGTTAGAAATACCTACCAATATGCTATTAGAAATGTGGTCAAGAATTTGGAAATAAGTAACTTTTTTCCTAGTGTATTATTTTTCAGTGAGACATAACTTGTCACATTTAGATGTCCACAGAGTGTGAAAGAAAATGAGTTTGCAAGAAATAACAGCATTGGCCAAGGTCAGTGCAGTTTAATCTCTTTCCCAGCCCTCCTCAGTCTCAGAGTATAATGTGAGATTAGAACAGGATGGAAGGAAACTAACATTTTTTGAATGCTGTTTGGGTTTCGTGCATCATGCTGCATATCTTACACTTCGGTTAATTCCAAACACTGTAAAATGGTCTCAATATCTATAAATTTTAATCTCCAGTATTGTTTCTGAATTGGTACTTGCTGACATTCTGTCACTAATTTAGCTCCATCCACGTTGTTGCAAATGGGAGGATTTGTTTTCTTCTTATGGCTGAATAATATTCCGTTGTGTATATGTACCACCTCTTCTTTATCCATTCATCTATTGATGGACACTTAGGTTGCTTCCATATCTTGGCTATTGTAAATAGTGCAGCGAAAAACATAGTGGCGCATATGTCTTTTTGAAGCAGGGATCTTGGTTTCTTGAGGTAAATTCCTAGGAGTGGAATTCCTGGGTCAAATGGTATTTCTGTTTTTAGTTTACTGAGGACCTCCATACTGCTTTCCAGAGAAGCTTCACCAATTTTCCCACCAAGAGTGTAGGTGGGTTCCCATTTCTCTGCGTCTTTGCCAACATTTGTTATTTCTTGTCTTTTGGTTAGTGGCCATCGTAACTGTTGTGAAGTGATATTTCATTATGTTTTTAGTTTGCATTTCCCTGATAATTAGCAATATGGAGCATCCTTTCATGTGCCTGTTGGCCATCTCAATTTCTTCTATGGAGAAGTGTTCAAGTTCTCTGCCCATTTTTTAATCAGGTTATTTGTTTTTTGGGTGTTGGGATGTATAAGTTCTTTATATATTTTGGATGTTAACAAGAAATATTTTTCTTCATCTAACTGTGGAAAAGATATTCCACCTGAGTCATGTAACTCCACACTCCATGAAATTGTAGTAGATATCTATATCTATAATCTGCATCCCCCACCATCAGTGCAAATATCACAAATGCAGAGGTTTTGTCTGACTTGGTCACCACTTAATCCTCCATATCTAGAAAAGTGCCTGAATGAATGAATGAATATGTGAATGCAAATATTGGTTCTTATACTCACCAGTGTTGTGATTTTGGTGCTAGTGACTTGCCTATATAGCAGATTCCTCATCTATAGTAATAATAATAATAATACAAATGTACCAGGAGGTGGTTGTGAAGAATATGTAAAGAATGAAGAAAGCTAAGATGTTTTTAAGGAACTTACCCAAACACTCACAGCTTGTAACTTGTACAATTGGAATTTTAACTGCAGAGTTGAGTCCAAACCCTGTAGGCTTCCCTTTGCGCCAACTGTTTTCATCTTGCTTCCAACAGTTAATGTCACTGTGGCCATGGAGAGCAGCATGATGTAATATTAGTTTGAACCATATGGAATTGCCTTTCCAAGCTGAATGGCATTTAATCTATAACATGAATTATATAAAGGAGGCACTCTGCTAACAGGACATCTTGTACAGAAAAAGCATAAGTTCAAAGCCACATATGTCAGGGAAGAGCACTGATTAGAAACTGACAGGAGATCAGCATGGTTGGAAATTAGTGAGTGACTGACAAGGACGGTGTTTAAATGAGACAGGCATAGTCAAGATCTAGATCCTGTAGGTGATATAAAGAAAGTGAAGTAGGAAGCCACTGAAGGTTTCCAGTTAAAAAAGTGATATCTGATTTGAGTTTTTGAATGCTCACTCTGTCTATTGTGTGGAGAATGAACTAGTAAAGGACAAAATGTATGCAGTCACCCTCCACATTGCTGCCCTTAGTGGGATGTATAGGATGAGGGAAGAAAGTATTTTGTGTGGCACTGGGCACATGGTGATGGTGAAGTCTGTGCTAGCATTCCAAGTCTCTGAACACCAGATACGTCTTCCTCCTTTCTCCTCCTCAGCAGCATGAGCAACCTCACACAGGGTGGAGCCCTACCCTACAGATAGCAACTCTAATATGAATGGGACACTAGATAAAATTTCACATGCAAAATATTCAGTGTGTGAACAACTTACATATTTTCTATTGTTAACATGCATTTTAAGCCCTGCATGGTATCCAATTGCTAAATATAGTCTTCTTTAGGTTTTTCTATGACCATGTGATTCTTCCATCTAATGTTCCTTACCAGCTCCTCATTTTCTTTTATTTGGTAGAATAAAATTCAAGCATTTAAAGTTCATCATGATCTGGTCCCTGTGTTCCTCTCCATTCTCGCCTTTAAAAGCAATCCCCACTCATCCATCACACACACACAGACATGCTGCGCACATACTTTGTGCTGAAGCAACAGTGAATGCATTCATTACATTCTCTGATATTTCCATGCTTTTGTATCTTTTGGGACTATGATTTTTCAGTCTGACAAACTTCTATTCAATCTTAGAAACACGGTTATTGCCACCTTCCCCAGTAAGCCGTTCCTTAAATTGGAGGAAGTCATACTTTTCTCTAAATTTTCTCTACCCCTTATTTGTGGGTATATAAATGACTTTGTTTATTGAATTATTATTTATTTATTACCAAAATGAGTTTCCCATTGAGGGATTACATCTCGTTTGTTTATGTTTCTTGTGTAACAGCACTGAGCTTGATTGAGAGTTTAGCTATTCAACAAACTTATTCTAGGTTGAATTCTTTTCATATATACAGACATTCCAAATAAGGGCTATGCATGTCAAAATAAAATAAATTCAGATTTTGCAGTAAGAGTGAAACCAGGATAGTTATTATTAGTCATTTGTCAAATCCCAGTTACAAAAGGTATTGCAACTTGACCAAACAAGTGGGAACAAAACACAGATCCTTAGTGAGACTGCAAACATTCTTAGGAATTTTAATATTTTTTTCCTTTGTGGTTTTGGGATTCTATATTTATAGCAGATGTAATGCAGAATAAAGAATAAATTAAAGTTAATACAAATTTTTATTATTACAAAAATTGAACTTGGAAGAAATATGTCAATATACTGTGGATACCACCTTCTTTATTGTTTCAATTGAAACTCTTTAAAAGTGATGTTTCCACCGTGGGCCTCCATTAGAGTTTATAAGGATTTTGTTCTTTTTTCTTTTATTCAAAATGCTGCCGAACTTTGAAATTCAAGACACTGGCTGCTGAAGGAAAAATACGCAGTATTATTTGAGGAGGCAGCGCACTACCACAGCATTTTCAGTTCTGATAAACGAGATTGTACTTGTGAAGGTACTTGGAAAAGTTAAGAAAAAGACAAAAACTCTGTTAATAATCTTGGTCATAATAACAGAATTAACATACCTTTTTTTTTTACCATTTTCTTTTTTTATTAAGGTATCATTGATATACACTCTTATGAAGGTTTCACAAGAAAAACAATATGGTTATTATATTCACCCTTATTATCGAGTCTCCCCCCATACTGCATTTCAGTCACTGTCCATCAGTGTAGTAAGATGCCACAGAGTCCCTATTTGTCTTCTCTGAGCTACACTGTCTTCCCCGTGACCCCACACACACCATATGCACCAATCATGATATCCCACAATCCCCTTATCCCTCCCTCTGCACCACACTCTCCGTCCCCTCCCCTTTGGTAACCACTAGTCCCTTCTTGGAGTCTGTGAGTCTGCTGCTCTTTTGTTCCTTCAGCTTGGCTTCATTGTTATACTCCACAAATGACAGAAATCATTTGATATTTGTCTTTCTCTGCCTGATTTATTTCACTGAGCATAATACCCTCTAGCTCCATCCATGTTGTTGCAAATGGTAGGATTTGTTTCTTTCTTATGGCTGCATAGTATTCCATTGTGTATATGTACCATCTCTTCTTTATCCATTCATCTACTGATGGACACGTAGGTTGCTTCCTTTTCTTGGCTATTGTAAATAGTGCTGTGATAAACATAGGGGTGCATATGTCTTTTTGAATCTGAGAAGTTGTATTCTATGGGTAAATTCCAAGGAGTGGGATTCCCAGGTCAAATGGTATTTGTATTTTTATTTTTTTGAGGAACCTCCATATTGCTTTACACAATGGTTGAACTAGTTTACATTCCCACCAGCAGTGTAGGAGGGTTCCCCTTTCTCTGCAACCTCGCCAACATTTGTTGTTCCTAGTCTTTTCCATGTTGGCCATCCTAACTTGTGTGAGGTGATATCTCACTGTGGTTTTAATTTGCATTTCCTGGATAATTAGCGATGTGGAGCATCTTTTCTTGTGCCTGTTGGCCATCTGAATTTCTTCGTTGGACAAGTGTCTGTTCATATCCTCCACCCATTTTTTAATAGGGTTATTTGCTTTTTGGGTGTTGAGGCATGTGAGTTCTTTATATATTTTGGATGTTAACCCTTTGTCGGATATGTCATTTACAAATATATTCTCCCATACTGTAGGATGCCTTTTTCTTCTACAGATGGTGTCTTTTGCTGTACAGAAGCTTTTTAGCATGATGTAGTCATATTTTTTCAGTTTTTGGTTTTGTTTCCCTTGCCTGAGGAGAGGCATTCAGGAAAAAGTTGCTTATCTTTATATTCAAGAGATTTTTGCTTATGTTTTCTTCTAAGAGTTTTATGGTTTCATGAATTACATTAGGGTATTTGCTCCATTTTAAGTTTGCTTTTGTGTATGGGGTTAGACAATAATCCAGTTTCATTCTCTTGCATGTAGTTTTCCAGTTTTGCCAGCACCAGTTGTTGAAGAGGCTGTCATTTCCCTATTGTATATTATTTGACCATTTATCATACATTAATTGACCATATAGGTTTGGGTTAATATCTGGACTATCTATTCTGTTCCACTGGTCTATGGGTCTGTTCTTGTGCCAATACCAAATTGTCTTAAAACTGTGGCTTTGTAGTAGAGCTTGAAGTCAGGGATCATAATCCCCCCTGCTTTATTCTTCCTTCTCAGGATTACATTGGCTATTTGGGGTCTTTGGGGGTTCCATATGAATTTTAGAACTATTTACTCTAGTTCATTAAAGAATGCGGTTGTTATTTTGATAGGGATTGCATTGAATCTGTAGATTGCTTTAGGCAGGATGGCCATTTTGACAATATTAATTCTTTCTATCCATGAGCACAGGATGTATTTCCATTTATTGGTTATCTCCTGTAATTTCTCTCATGAGTGTCTTGTAGTTTTCAGAGTATACATCTTTCACTACCTTGCTTAGGTTTATTTCTAGGTATTTTATTCTTTTTGATGCAACTGTGAATGGAATTGTTTTCTTGATTTCCCTTTTTGCTAGTTCATCGTTAGTGTATAGGAATGCAACAGATTTCTGTGTATTAATATTGTATCCCACAACTTTGCTGAATTCAGATTTTAGATCTAGTAATTTTGGAGTGGATTATTTAGGGTTTTTTATGTACAATATCAGGTCATCTGCAAACAGGGACAGTTTAACTTCTTCTTGCTAATCTGGATGCTTTTTATTTCTTTGTGTTGTCTGATTGCCATGCCTAGGACCTCCAGAACTATGTTGGATAAATGTGGGGAGAGTGGGAATCCTTATCTTGTTCCCAGACTTGAAGGAAAAGCTTTCAGTGACTTTCTGTTAAGTATAATGTTGGTTGTGGGCTTGTCATATATGGCCTTTATTATATTGAGGGTTTGTCATATATGGCCTCTGTACCCATTTTGTTAATAGTTTTTATCATGAATGGATGTTGAATTTTCTCAAATGCTTTTTCAGCATCTATGGAGATGATAATGTGGTTTTTGTCCTTCTTTTTCTTGATGTGGTGGATGATGTTGATGAATTTTTTAATGTTATACCATCCTTTCATCCCTGAAATAAATCATATTTGATCATGATGGATGATTTTTTGGTGTATCTTTGAATTCGGTTTGCTAATATTTTGTCGAGTGTTTTTTCATCTATGTTCATCAGGGATATTGGTCTGTAATTTTCTTCTTTTGTGGTATCTTGCCTGGTTTTGCTATTACAGTGATGCTGGCCTTGTAGAATGAGTTTGGAAGTATTCCCTCCTCTTTGACTTTTTGGAAAACTTTAAGGATGATGGGTATTAGGTCTTAAGTAAATGTTTGATAAAATTCAGCTGTGAAAAAATCTGGTGTAGGGGTTTTGTACTTAGGTAGTTTTTTGATTACCATTGCAATTTCCTTCCTGGCAATTGGTCTATTGAGATTTTCTGTTTCTTCCTAGGTCAGCCTGGGAAGGTTGTATTTTTCTAGAAAGTTGTCCATTTCTTCTAGGTTATCCAGTTTGTTAGCATATAATTTTTCATAGTATTCTCTCATAATTCTTTGTATTTCTGTGGCGTCCATAGTGATTTTTCCTTTCTCATTTCTGATTCTGTTTATGTGTGTAGACTCTCTTTTTTTTGTTGATAAGTCTGGCTAGGGGTTTATCTATTTTGTTTATTTTCTCGAATAACCAGCTCCTGCTTTCATTCATTCTTTCTACTGCTTTATTCTTCTTGATTTTATTTATTTTTGCTCTAATCTTTATTATGCCCCTCCTACTTACTTTGGGCCTCATTTCTTCTTCTTTTTCTAGTTCCGATAATTGTGAGTTTAGAAAGTTCATTTGGGATTGTTCTTCTTTCCTGAGGTAGGCCTGTATTGCAATATACTTCCCTCTTAGCCCAGCCTTTGCTGTGTCCCACAGATTTTACAGTGTTGAAATATTGTTGTCCTTTGTCTCCATATATTGCTTGACGTCAGTTTTTATTTGTTCATTGATCCATTGATTATTTAGGAGCATGTTGTGAAGCCTCCATGTGTTTGTGGAATTTTTCATTTTCCTTGTGTAATTTATTTCTATTTTCATACTTTTGTGGTCTGAAAAGCTGGTTAGTACAATTTCAATCTTTTTGAATTTGCTGATGCTCCTTTTGTGGCCTAGTATATGATCTATTCTTGAAAATGTTCCATGAGCACTTGAGAAGAATGTGTATCCTGCTGCTTTTGGATGGAGAGTTTTGTAGATGTACGTTAGGTCCATCTGTTCTAATACATTGTTCAGTGCCTCTGTGTCCTTACTTATTTTTTGTCTGGTTGATCTGTCCTTTGGACTTTGTGGTGTTGAAATCTCCTAAAATGAATTCATTGCATCTTATTTCCCATTTTAATTGTTAGTATTTGTTTCACATATGTAGGTGATCCTGTGTTAGGTGCATAGATATTTATAATAGTTATATCCTCTTGTTGTACTGACCCGTATATCATTATTTGATGTCCTTCTATGTCTCTTGTTACTTTCTTTGTTTTGAAGTCTCTTTTGTCTGATACAAGTACTGCAACACCTGCTTTTTTCATCATTTTAGTTGCATGAAATATCTTTTTCCATCACTTTACTTTCAGTCTGTGTATGTTTTTGGGTTTGAAGTGACTCTCTTGTAGGCAGCATAAAGATGGGTCTTGTTTTTTTATCCATTCAGTGACTCTATGTCTTTTGATTGGTGCATTCGGACCATTTACATTTAGGGTGATTATCAATACGTATGTACTTATTGCTACTGCATGCTTTACGTTCTTGGTTACCAAAGGTTCAAGGGTAATTCCCTTACTATCTAACAGTCTAATTTAACTCACTTAGTATGCTATTGCAAACACAATCTAAAGGTTCTTTTTTTTCCCCTTCTTTTTCTTCCTCCTCCATTCTTTATATATTAGGTGTCATATTCTGTACTCTTTGTCTATCCCTTTATTGACTTTCGGGGTAGTTGATTTGATTTTGCATCTGCTTAGTAATTAATTGTTCTACTTCGTTTGCTGTGGTTTTATTTCCCCTGGTAACAGCTACTTAGCCTTAGGAATATATCCATCTATAGCAGTCCCTCCAAAATGCACTGTAGAGGTGGTTTGTGGAAGTTAAATTCCCTCAGCTTTTGTTTATCTTAAAATTGTTTAATTCTTCCTTCAAATTTAAATGATAATCTTTCCGGATAGAGTATCCTTGGTTAGATGCCCTTCTGCTTCATTGCATTAAATATATCATGCCACTCCCTTCTGGCGTGTAAGGTTTCTGTTGTGAAGTCTGATGATAGCCTCATCAGTTTTACTTTGTATGTGATCTTTTTTCTCTACCTGCTTTTAAAAATCTGTCCTTATCCTTGATTTTTGCCATTTTAAGTATTATATGTCTTGTGTTGTCTTCTCTGGGTCCCTTGTGTTGGGAGATCTGTGTACCTCCATGGCCTGAGAGAATATCTCCTTTCCCAGATTGGGGAAGTTTTCAGCAATTACCTCCTCAAAGATACTTTCTATCCCTTTTTCTCTCTCTCTCTCTCCGTCTTCTGCTACCCCTATAATGTGAATATTGTTCCTTTTGGATTGGTCACACAGTTCTCTCAATATTCTTTCATTCTTAGAGATCCTTTTTTCTCTCTGTGCCTCAGCTTCTTTGCATTCCTCTTCTCTAATTTCTATTCCATTTACCATCTCTTCTGCTACATATAATCTGCTTTTAAATCCCTCCATTGTATGTTTTATTTCAGATATGGAATTTCTTGGTGATTGAATCTCCATCCTAAATTCATCCCTGACCATCAGCGTAGTGAGAGTTCTTGAATATTTTTCTGTACCTCCATGAACATGTTTATGGTTTTTATTTTGAACTCTCTTTCAGGAAGATTGGTGAGTTCAGTTTCATTTGGTCCTTTTTCAGGTGTTTGTGAGATTTTTGTTTGAACCACTTTCCTTTGACATTTCATATTTCTATGTAGAGCCCTCCAGTGCCCAGATATTCTAGTCTCTGGAGCTGCTTGGCCCCTGAAGTGATGTTGGGGATCACAGGGGAGCAGTGCTGTTCCTGGGGCTAGGAAAGATCTGTTTCCTGCTTCCCAGCTGAATTGCCTATCTCAACTGTCAGAACCAGTGGGCCGAGCACAGAGGTTTAAGCCTCTGTGCTTTGCATCTCTAGCTGTTGTAGGCTGGGCCTCCCTCTGGTTGGCCTGATGCCAGGGCAGGAACTGCCAGTTTGTGAGCTCATGCCACCAGGCCAGGAGGAAGGCACAGCAGGCTGCCTATCACAGTGGGGCCCCTCAGAGTTGAGTAGCCATCCAGCGGGATGGAGTGCCTGAAGCACGTGAAAGTTCCCAACCTGCTTGACAGAGCATGCCCAGACAACCTTGTCCGCCATCCCTTCTCCAGCGTAGCAAGCTTTGTGCAAATCCTGTCCCTTCAGCAGTGCTCTTGCTGCTAGGTAGCCTTTCAGACTGCCCACTTTTCCTTTTCCCAGATTAGCGGGATGTGGATTCCTTTCCTCCACAAATGGCTGGAATCTCAGTCTCTCCAAGTATTCCTCCTGGTTTAGCTTTCCAACCCCAGTAATCTCCAGAACACCATGCAATGTAGGTTTATGCTCCCAAGGCAGATCTCCAGGGCTGGGTGTTCAGCAGTCCCAGGCCTCCACTCTCTCCCGGGTCTGATTCTCTTCCTCCCCCCAGTGAGCTGGGGTGGGGGAAGGGCTTGGTTCCTGCCAGATCAAGGCTTTGGTATGTTACCCTGTTTTGTGAGGTCTGCTCTGTTCTCCAGGTGTATGCAGTCTCATGCAGCTTCTTTCCTGTTGCTCTTTTAGGATTAGTTGTATTAACTATATTTTCGTATTATATGTGGTTTTGGGAGGAGTTCTCTGTCTCACCTCTCATGCCACCATCTTGAATCCCCCAACATACCTTTTAGAGTCAAGGTCCCAGAATTTAAGACACAGTATTATGTTTGTCATAAAGAAGAGGCTTCAGTGGATATATTTATTATTCCTTTGAATGTATCATTTCCTTCTCAGATTTCCTCACCTCCTTTCACAAGGTCACTGGAGTGTCTAAAAATAACCATAAATGAAAATAATGTTCTAATTAATTAATTACTTCAGAAAAAGAATCACAAACCTCACATGATTATTTAAATATCCAGAGTCTAGATATTTATGGGCAGGATCTTTACTTTTCTTATTCCCCCTGCAAATTCTGCACCTAAAATGGGGGGACAACCACAGTAGAATCTCAATATTTATTGGACTAATGAATGATATATTGAATACCCAATTTAAATGGAAATAAGTGTATTTTTTTCAGTGATCATGTGGATTTCAATATTGGCATATATATAATTTAATTTTTTTCTGAAAAGACCTATGATACCTAGATCCTCAAATTGTTAAATTTTGCCACATTTGTTCTATTGCCCAATATAAATCTGTAGCCATCGTCTTTCATTGCTTTCTGAACATTTCAAGCATAAGATGTAGACATGTCTCCTCATTCCAAACAATACAGTATTTATGTTTCCTAAACAAGGCTACTTCCTAATAATCATGTAACAGTCCAAATCAGAAACTCAAAATTGATACAGTATTACCATTAAAGTCCAAGTTCCCATCCCAGTTTTGTCAGCTGCCCCAGCAACTTTCCCATTCTGGTTCTGGTTCCTTTCAGCACCGTGCTGTGTTAAGTGTCTGGAATCTCCTGATTACTCTATCCTGAATCTGTTCCTCAGCATTTTCCTATCTTTTGTGTCTTTAATAGGTTTCCAGGGAACAGGCCTTGTACTTTATAGCATGAGCTTCGACTTGCGTTCATCTGATGATTCTTTGTGTCCTGATTCAGGTAATACACTTTTGGCAGAGGTTTTAAGTCATAAAAAATGTCACACACTTTTTGGTGCATCATCTCAGGATATAGAATGATCTTTTTTCTGGTGACTTTACCTTAATCACCTGGTTATACTGGGCTCTACTGAGTTCTTCTGCTTTACAGTCACCATTTTCCCAGTTTAACTGATTAGTATACTGTAGGAAGTATTTCAAAATTATTCCAAAAACCCATTCCTCATTAAACCACTGTGAAAAATGACTCCAGTATTCATTGACAGAATGTCTCTAATAAACCATTATCTCTGATGGTTGCCAAATGGCAATTCTCTATTTCCAGTATTTCTTCAAAATTTTTTGGTGTTCTATTGTAATTAAGAATTTTATCTTTATATATGTATATATATGTGTGTGTGTGTATGTGTGTATATATACACACATAGCTATATTAGAATATGTATAATCTATTTATAATAGAACCCATAAGTCTATCCATTCATTCATTTATTATATCAGTGTAATATCGTGGGTTGTTCTCTGGGGTTGCAATCTATTGTTATTGCAATTCATTTTAGTACCAAAATCATCCCATTCAAATGGGTCTTATGTGATTTGCACATACCCCCAACACTGACTGAGCATTACCTTAATTCCAGACCCAACATGATGTTCTTGACTCATCTCATACTTTCCCTGCTTTAGTCCTAGGAACATTTAGCTCTCCAAGAAACGTGGTTCCTTTAAGTGAGAATAGCATTTAGAAACCGACGTCTGGACACTTGCTGTACTCATTGTTACAAGAATGTCATTGTCCTATCAACAGAGCTTGGAAATATATACAAATGCATATCCAACTGCAACTCTATATTGTGTCTATATATTACAAAATCGTGAGTACATAATGAAGTGTCCAATTTTAGTCCAGCACTTCCCTTTTCTTTCCATTTTTTACTTTTCTTTTTTAATATCTTCTTTTGCTTCCAGAGGCTTCATATTATTTTCAATACATTTACTTACTTGCTTAATGTGACAAAACTCTAGCCATGCAGGCCATAGCTTCCGTCATCACCGATCTCCTCCCACCACTCCTGTTGGTCATCAAGTCTTCTAGACTGCTCAGCAATGTGCATTTCTAATCCTTTCCCAATGCCCTGAGTCCCTGGCTGTCATCAGTCCTGCCATCGCCCAGCTCCACATAGTTCTCCAGCCCTTCTCCCCTTAGAACCTCATGTTCTAGGTGCCCATGTTCTCCTCTACACAGAGAAGAAAAAGTAAAGAAAAACAAGTAAATTATTTTTTAACGGCATTTTTGTCCACTGATGAATACTTCACAAAAGATCCATTAAAGTAGTCCCTGCTGTACATTCTCACAATACCAGAAGAAAAAGAAAGGAAAAGAGTAGAGAAAAACATAGCCCTTTCCGTTTGACTTTTGGGTTGCATTTTAGAGAATGTCATGTAAAATTTTATCATTTTTTTAAATTCAGTAAAAGCAACTGTATGTGTTATATGCACAGCACAGCACTTACATAACAGAATATGTAGGTGGGGCATGTTTACTGATACCATTCAATAAAACACTGAAGCCAGGGGATCACATAGTTTCCTAAGATCTCAGAATATCCTGTTCTTCCAATTTCACTGTGCATCATGCTGCTGACTTTAAGATAACATGAAATATACATCTGGAGTATTTTGCAATTCTCTTCCAAAAATATGCAGTATTTTATATGATAATATTTTTAAGTGATAGTATCTTGTACAACATTAGCCATAAACAATAGTAGATCCCATTTGAAAAGGATTAATCATTGGGGACATATTTTATCTCACACAACACAAAGCTTAGTGTCAATAAATCTGAAGGGTCTGAGATTTTACTCTTACCTGTAGGCTAAAAATGAGCCTATAACAGTTTCATGAGTACTCATGAACACAGGCCTCTGTGGCACACAAAAAATAGCTTATTGCCACAATACAACCAGAGTATTAGCTTTTGCACTGGTTCCATGAGTCCTATTACCACCGGAGACTCAAACAGCCAGGTGATGCCTATCCATAAAGTAGGTGAATTATACAGGAGAGGAATTCTAAGCTTAGCAAATCAGAATCTTTTTTTAAGGGGCTGTAAACTTGCATAAACTTTGTCTTTGGAGGTAAACATTATCCTTATCATACTGAAAAGTAACCAAACTATCTCTTTGTTGAAAAGGGAGCGTCATCGTTATCTTTCAAGCCTGTTCACTAAATACAAATAACCCTTGGAAAGGCAGTCAGTAACACTTGCAGGATGTGCAGAAATGCGAGAGACCCATGTGAAACTGTCTCTCAATGCTCCAGCTACAGGTTGATTCCAGAGTTTGTTTAGCAGTTCAGCAATATCATCAAGGATCCAGGGGCTCAGTACTTTAGTTCTCTGTTATCCTTAGCAAGTTGGAGATGTTTCTACTCATGTTTACAAGATGTTTGCAGCAGTTTCATGGTATCATATTGAGATATGACCATATCTAGTGAAAAAGAGGGATGTTTCTCTTCTATTTCCTTTATTGGTGAAGCCACACTGATAGATTTACCTACCTGTTCCTTGGTTAGGGTTCGGTCACACTTTCATGCCTAATCAATGAATACTAAGGAGTATGAGACCTATCATAACTCTCCTCCTCTATTTTCTTTTCTGAGCCATGTGAGGGTGAATATTCAGACAAATGGAGTTCTGCAGCAAAGAAATAGGCAGATGGGGCAACGAACTGAAACCGCCAGGCTTCAGGATTCCAGGAACATTTCTACTTCTCTGTTTTAGCAATTTTAAACATTTCTTTTGCAGCACAGAGATAGAAAGTGGTCTTTTTCCTTCACATAGAATAACAGTAAGAGCAATTGCAAAGTCTTTACATTTTGGGAAAACCTAACTGTGGAGATAAGTGGGACACATGGCTTCATCCTATTATCTGAGAGTTTGTGATTCTTATTCAACTTAAAAGGTTGACCTCGAGGTTTCCCTCCTTTTTACCCTGAGGATTAGAGACAATGAGTATCAGCTTTATTATCCCTTTACAGAACACTTCTCAGGCCTCCATTCTAAAGTGGTTCTTCTTATTTATAACGTGAGAAAAATATGAGTATGCCTGCTCTTAAAAGTCAAATTTCCTTATATTCTCTTGAGAGCTTATCATTATATTCTTCATCAAAAAGTCATCTCTTGAATTACCAGAGAGCCAATTAGCATGATTCTGAGAGCAATTTATATTTGAATGGTCTCTAAATATGTATTTGATGGAAGGGAAATGAAAAATATCCATTTGATTAATTTAATTACTAAAGGTGAAACTCCGAAAAAGAAAATACTTTCCTTCCACTACATTGGCCCTTCTTTTTCTCTAGGTGAAACTTTGTATCCAAGAGCTCTTAAATAGGCACTCTGATGTGATATAATAAGATCTTATGAAACTGGGTTACTAAGTATTTCTGGAAACCTAAGGAAGATTCTTTAGTCTTTTAACTGGTGGAGCCTCAACTGAATATAGTAAAGATCTTTCCATTGTTTGAAAGAATGTGTTCTCATATCTCCCTTCCTTAGGAGAAGTAATTACATAAAATGTTCCACCCAGTTCTAAAAATTTGATTTGAATTATGTCAGTTTCTAAACAGAGGACTTTTCAGTCTTTGATCTCTGACATGGCTCAAATGTTGTTTCTTTAGCTGATTTTTGTTAGATTTTTTTTCATCAGGATTGTACCTTCTATCAAAAATTCAGAAAATAAATGTTGTCCTACTTTACACATACACGTGTTTACTTTGTAAAAGGGGCAAAATAGAGCCCTAGCCCAGGGCTTTCCCCTTAGAATAAATTGTCCGGGAGCACATCATGTAGTATAATTTTGTAGTGGGGTTCAGAAAGCCCCAGTTAGCTTTTATTACTGTGTGACATTGGAAAAGTTGCTTCACTGCTCTGGGATTGTTATTTCCTTACTGTGAAGTTCAGGCATTGGATTAAATGCTTTCTAAGAATCATCGTTCTGTAAGCTGATTCATCTCAAGAGCTGTGAGATTTTGTAATTCTGACTAATTTTATAGGGTTGTAGTCAGGATGTTTTCTAGACATGAGGAAATGCCTATTTTATACATGTTTTAAAGATTCAATTCCATGATTTTTATCTCAGTGTTTTCTTCTGCATTTATGAAAAACAAAGACTGAGCTTCATGGTTCTTTGTATTTCTAATCCCCAGACTATGTATTACAGCCTTTTTTGTCTTATTGAATACATTGCTCTTATAGAAATAAAAGATTGAAGTAAAAGGCTAAGTTGGAGTAAAAGAGAAAGTTCTACCATGTGCAATAATGTCCTTTTCTTTTGAATTTGTGCTCTAGGCATCAGTAAAAGTTTTATTAGAATAATGATAATTAAGCAGGGGTAGTGTATACTGCTTGGTCACTCCAAATTCTCTTTGGGAATTAGGTGGAGTTCAAATAAAAATAAACAAAATGTATTTTATATAACAGCTGAAACATATTGGGGTTTTATAGTCTCACCAAAATTGAGTAAGATGTAGGTATGCCAGGGCTAATATGGTAGTGCCACTAAGATACTGAAGTTTCATCTGTAGGTTTTTATAGTGTTAAGCCCTGATGGTTGGCTTTCTTTTTGTAATGCAGGTGCCTGACTTAAGCTTTGATTGCCCAGGTGTTCCCTTCAAAGATGGTTTTCTGTAATAAACACATTGCCAGCCACAGGACTATGTAAAGAGCTAGCTCCCCCAACCCCAACCCCGGGAAAGGTTCTTTGCTTTAGAGATATTGGTTAATAACTGACCATTTGGGCCACTTGTTTTTCTCTTTGTATATTTTCAATTCCCACTCTTAAGTTTTAAATTCACCAATAAAGAGGGAATCCGCAGAACTCTAGACCCCCACCCTCAACCCCAACAAAATCAGAACCCCAGGCCTGCATGTTCTCTCCCTCTCTTTCTACCAACAATCTCACTGTATGGCCCCAGGTGTGCCACGTAATTTCCAGGACCTGTAAGTAATAAACATTTTTTTCCCCCAAAGTTCCCTAATGGTCATTGTGGAGCTCATCTTGCAATCGTAAGAACTACAAGGCTGGTTGAGCCACACTTTTTATTGATAGGCTGACAAACACAAAACAGTTTTATCCTGCTAATAATTTTGTGTGTATTATTCTAAAAATAACCTGGTATTACAAGATTGTGATCTACTGGAACTCCAGCCATCACACATAACTATCAGACAGAAAAGTAAAACACCCAAGTGGGAAAATGGGTCCTCTTTAAGCTTACTTAAACCCTTCTCTAAAGAATTTTTCTCACAGCACAATTCAAAATTAGAAAATTAGATTTATATTTCATTCACTTCCTTAATGAAATATAGGCTGGGAAGTAATAACCTGTTTATATATATATATATATAAATATATATATATAAATATATATATAAATATATGCATAAAATGTGTATAATATATAAAATATATTAATTATATATACTATATATTAACCTGGTTATATTCCTTCACCAAATTAAACAGGATTCACTTGCTAAAAAAAAAGAGATATAGATATGTAACTTCTACTAGAGATTTTTGTAAAAATCTTAATTTCACAGATTAGCATTTCTAGAAAAATTCTTTACAACACAGTTTGGGAAACATTGGTGCCTTGCCAATGGGTTTCAGCCCCAGGCAAGTTCGCTGTGGATTCAATGTGACCAAAGAAATTGGCAGCAGAACGTTCTTTGGGGTGAAAGGGTTTATTATCTGCTTGTTCTCCCAGTGGTAGGTCGAGCACTGGGCCGCACTCTCTATATAGTGCAATAATAGCTTATTGCCTAAAGGTGTGGAAGCGGTAGCCTAGCAACAGGCCAGTTACATCATCAGGTGGTTTAAGTTCAGTGAGGATCCTGGCCATAGGAACCCCAAGTTCCCCACACTCCACCCCTCCAGGATTCTTGCTTACAATCTACACGATTTCAATCTTCCACAATGGTCCCTGGGCAAGAAAGCTGGAGCACTGTAACCAGATTCCACAATAGCAACAGAGGATAACAACAACTTAGAGATAATAAAAATTAAGATACAGCAAGATTTTGATACAGGTAACAAAAATTATAATAATCCTCAGCCAGAGGAAGTTCCCAATCCACAAAGATGTTAGGGGCAATAAGACATATGTTTTAATGCCACAAACATAGGCAAATCTTGTCCATCAAGTAGGATGCATGCAAGAGAGTGGTCCTGTGATAGGACTGTAGCAGGAAGGGGGTCCCATCCAGGTCTACTATACCATACTTTTACTCCTTTCCCCATGGGGGTTACTGAAGGGTCTATATACAGTGCTACTGGAGGTGCATGCACTGGCCATAATGATAAAACAAAACTCCCTGGTAAGATGCTCCTACCTTCTGGCCGTTCAGGATATACTACTGTGACCTTTGGCAGCCACTCTGCTATTATTCCAGGAATACACAGGAGGTCAGCTTCCAGGCCTAGCCCCAGGGTGCCAGGAGAGCCAGCCATTGTTGGTCCATGTGTCAAAAGGTCTCCATGTTCACTCAATGGAGTTTCTGGGGTTCAGTGAAGTTGGTGCTGGCAGCCAGATGTTATTCTGGTGGCCGAACCTTAGTTTCAGTGATTCTTCCTCGGTTTCTACTTGCAGTTGTATAGGGGAGACAGCCATATGTGTTAACATGTCTTCCAGGCTCAGGGCTCCCTTTCGTAGTTTCTCATTCAAATGTCGTAGTGCGGTCCATAAGCAGACTGACCATCCCCGCAGACTGTTGGTATCCGAGTTTAGTCCGGATTTTAACAAGCCATTGTGCCTCTCTATCATACCTGCTGCAGCAGGATTGTATGGCACATGAAACTTCCATTTGATGCCCAGCTCTCGCACCCATTCTTGCAGTGTATGTCCAGTAAAATGGGTGCCCTGATCACTCTCAATTACCTGTGGTCAGCCATAGGCAGCAAAAAGACACTCCAAGCCTCTTTTGGTCATCTGCTGGTCTGCAAAACGGGTAGGAAAAGCAACCAGAAGTCCAGTAGCTGTGTCCACATAAGTCATCGCAAAACGATATCTTTCTGACACAGTTAGAGGCCCAATATAGTCTATCTGCCACCTGACGAGGGGTATAGACCCCTTAGCTATTGTCCCATGTTGCTGTGGAACTCGGCGTAAGTCCCTTTTGGAGCACATGACACACTCCTGCCCGGCTCTACTAACTTCTTTGAAGGTCAAAGGCAAGCCCCACCAATGGGCTACAGCCCACATTGTCTTTTGCCCTGCATACAACAAATGCCGATGTAGCCATTGGGCTATATCAGAGGCAGACTTTCCTTCTAACCAATGTATCTGGGCCAATTTATCTGCTTCATCATTTCCTGGGGATGCCAGTGGCAAATGACCTGTCACATGGTATACTGTAATTATTTTAGTCTGACCACAGGCCCATAAGTCTTGCCACAATTCTTACCTCCAAAGGAGTCAGTGACCAACCAGCCAGTTGGCATGGTACCAGGTTGGTAGCCACAGGGTCAAGCCCCGATAGACAGCCCACTGTCAGTACAGACAAATATAGGGAAGGGCTCCTGACCGATCACAAGCCATACAGCCTGCAACTCTGCCCATTGGCTGCTCTTCTCATCACCATCTTCCATCCATATTGTCTCAGTCTTAGGATGGAAAGCTACGATCCTCCATTTTGGGGCTGCCCATGGCTGGAGCCATCTGTGTACCATGCATCTTCAGGTATAGGGGCTCTTCCCTCCTGATAGAGACTCTCTGCTACTAATGGCTCAAAAGCAAGTTCTTCCTGCTTTTCACAAGTATATGTCACCAGCCCCAACAAGTGTTGGAGTTCTTCACTCAAGGGGCTACTAGAGAGGGCACTACACTGCTGTAGGTAAGCACCCCACTTGGCTAGTGTGGGTGTTTGTGCCACACCACTCCTTGGCTTTTGGGTCCAGTCTCATACCCACCCCAAGATGGGATAGGTGGTTATTACCTTTATCGGGGCCATTCCTGTGATGGGTTCTGTAGCCAGCAAGGTGTGATATATGGCAGCCAGTTGTTTTTCTATCAAAGTGTATCATACCTCTGCCCCTTTCCAGAGTTGTGACCAGAATCCAACGGGTTGGTAAGTTTGTTCAAGCCGCTGCCAGAGACCCCAGCCATAATAGTCTTCAGTTACATGAATGTCCAGCTCACAGGGCCTTGATGGGTCTATCACATTCAAGGCCTGCACTGCCTTGACTGCCTGCCTGTTTTGCTGTAGTAAAGGCAGATGCACATGTCTCATACCAGTCCCACTTGACACCCTTTCATATCAACTGGTATAAGTGCTTCAGAATTTGTGCCAAGTGTGGGATAAGCACTCTCCAGTAGCCTAGAAGACCCAGAAACTCCTGTAGCAATGCTAGGGTTGTGGGGGTAGAAAAGGCCTGGACTTAATCTATAAGTGCTTCTGGTATAACTTTGATCTTACCCAACCAGATGACCCCCAAGAATTTGATAGACAAACCAGGTCCCTGAACCTTGGTATCCCAGTGGGAGAATGGTGAAAGTCCATTGCCGTCCTTCCCATGTGAAGGCAAACTGTTCCTGACTTTCCTGATCAATGTCAATGGAAAAGAAGGCATTAGCAAGATCTACCACATAATGAATGATATGTTCCTAGTTCATGGCTGAGGGTATCCATCAAGTCTGCAATAGAGGGGACAGCAGCACGCATAGGGGGTATGACTTTATTCAGTTCTCTGTAATCCACAGTCATACACCAAGAGCCATCTGGCTTTTTTAATGGCCACACTGAGGAATTGAAACGACTCTGGGTGGGCTTTATAATACCCATCTTTTCCAGCTCCTGGAGAGTTTCTCCAATCTCTTTATGCTCTCCAGGCAGTTTGTATTGTTTGGTACTAGTCACCTGCCAAGGCACAGGCAAAGCTATGGGCAGGTGCCTAGCATGTCTCCTCCAAACTGCCTTCACCACACGTACTCTCAGTCTGAACTCACCTACAGTGGTCTGCAACCATAGACCCTGCAGGATATCAATCCCCAAAATATACTCAGGGATATGAGATATATACACAGTATACTGTTTTGGGGGTAGATGCCCTATTCCCAAAGGAATTTGTGCTTGTTTCACTCTGATAGTCTTACCCCCATATCCATCTATGATAGTGGGGGGGGGTCCCAGGGAACCGCTCAGGGTTACCATGAGTCAGTGAACATTCAGCCCCAATGTTCACCAGAGCCAGGACATGCTGTATGTTCACTGGGGACCAATGAATAGCTATTTCAACGTGTGGCCTCCAGATCCCCCTAGTCCCTCAGGGCAGATACCTTGACCTTCTCTCAGTCAAACCGTGTTCCCCAATCATCTTCCTGTGTGGGCTTAAGTGAGGTTGGGTCAATCTCCAGCAGTAAGTCTTACAAACACACAGGCTGGACTCGTGGCTCTGTCTCTGACCTCTGCCTCTTTGGTCTTAATGGCTGGAACTGCTGCTCTGGTTTCAGCTGTTGCCATAGCTCTAGTAAGATCCTATTTGACTTCCCATCTAATTTCCTTCCATCTGCTCCTGCCCGTATTAAATCAACCCACACCTGGGTCCTTGTAACCTTCATGGGGCCCTGTAAATTCTTCTTGTGAGTGACAGGACTTATTTCTTTCTGAGTTCTTGTTGCTTCAGCCTCTCCTAAGTGTGCTACTGTATGTGTCACCTCGCTTATGGGATGCCCTAAGTGAGGGGAAAGAATGGCCACTAGAGACCAAAAGAGGGATGTAGGAGCCATTTGAAGTACAATATTTCTCATCCCAGTAGTGAAAATCTCTTCTTCTGGGCCATAATTCTCTGGATTATAGATGGTATTTCTTATGCCTGGCTCTCATAACACCTGTTGGAGCTCAGCATATGTCTGCTATCTAGCAGGGGAGGATGGCAGATCACCCAGATTGGGCCCCACAGCACAAAGTGCAGCCATAAGCCAATCGAGGAGGGAGTGACTCCCTGAGGTCTGATGTGCATTTTGTAATCGCTCCCTCAAGGCAGGCTGCACTGTCAGGGAAGACAGCTTTCCCATCTCTGATCCTGACAGAACAATTCCATCCACCCCTAAGTCCCACAGATGCAGGAGCCAAGCTGATATTGACTCTGAGGGCTTTTGCCTAAACCGGGAGCCCAAATCCACCAGCTCAGCCTGAGTATAGGGGCGGACCATAGAGTGCTCCATGACCTGGGGAGGGGGCTGCTCCTCTCCTTGGGGAACTTTCAGCTGCTGGGTCTTTATTTTCTTTACAACCACTGGGCATGCTTTCAGTGCAGGAGGGGCCGGTGCCTCCCACACCACCTCTTCATCCTTCCCCAGCTCCTCCATTTCTGGGGCTGATGGCACCTTTCTCTCCCCTCCCCTGAGTGCTTCCTCTGATACCACCTTTATCTTTTCTACTGCTCCTCACAGCAATACTACCTCCGTCTTCAGAAGGTCTCTTACCTTCACCTCAATGCTTCGCAGCTGACGTTCTCGTACCACCTCTGCCTGTGGTTCCCTCAGGAGTTCATCTTTTTTCTTGATGGCCTCTTCCTCCTTCAGAACACCTGGCAGTGCTGCCGTCTCGTCCTGTAAAGAATTGTTTACCTCTCCAATGGCACCTTGCTACTGGCATTCTCATGCCATTTCCTCTCTCGTCAATGCCATTTCTCTCTTCAGGGAATCCACAGAAATTTGCAGCTCACGTTCTCATGCTGCCATTGCTTGAGTCTCTTCTGTAGACCTTTTTAGTACTGTGAGAAGCAGCCAACCCACAGTCCCCGCTGCCTCATGGGCACTCTGTTTCTCAAAGGATCTACTTACTATACCAAGGGCCTCCCATCCTGGCTCAGGTGTCACCTCCACTTGCCTCCAGTCCTGCAGTGGGGCCCAGTCCTCTAGGAGGCAAGCCACCTCAGACCACATACCCACTGGGGAAAATCCACTGTCTCCCCATTCACAGGGGCAGCCCGCTGAAGCACCCCTCCCATAAGGGCAGCCTGTCTTTTTCCTTGGTCAACAATGAACCCTGCCGACTTTTGCCAATCGTTTTGCCAATGGGTTTCAGCCCCAGGCAAGTTCACTATGGATTCAATGTGACCAAAGAAATTGACAGCAAAACGTTCTTTGGGTTGAAAGGGTTTATTATCCAGCTTGTTCTCTGGGCAGTAGGTCGAGCACTAGCGTCTCTGCCTCCGCCCAGAGCACTGGGCTGAGCTCTCTATATAGCACAGTAATAGCTTATTGCCTAAAGGTGTGGAAGCGGTAGCCTAGCAACAGGCCAGTTACATCATCAGGTGGTTTAAGTTCAGTGAGGATCCTGGCCATAGGAACCCTAACTTCCCCACAATTGTTCTAGACAATCTATTTAAGACATGTAATAACATGTCATTAGTAACAAATTACCCAAGGAGTAAATTTCATCTTCCTTTGGATTTGATATTCTTTTATTCCATTAGATTAAAATGTGCCTTTTTAGTTCAGATGTTTTTTGTGTGTTCCCCTCCCTTTGATTTTGAACATTGATGAAGCACTTTGTGTAGGAGGATAATAATCCTTTCCCTTTAGAGACATTTTCTAGAAATTTATCACTTTTATTCTAAAGGATCAAAGTCTGCGAACACCTGGAATAAAGCATGGGTCAGCTCTATTCTCATGCTAGATGATCAACTTGGCACTTCTGCCCATCTTACTGTGTAGACATTGTACATCTGTTGTTGGCTATGAATCCACTAGAAAAAAAGAATGTTGTGTGCTGTATTTTAGCCACTGTATGGAGCCAGCCTTTTCAAACAATGCAGATAAAAACCACCAATCATTTTGTCCCTTGACTGAACCTAACAATCTCTGGAATACTACAATTCTCTATCAACTGATGACAAAGCTGCCTGCTTTACAAGGGAAGGAACATCGGCAGCATAAAGATGCAGCATTGGAATACAGGCTGCATATTCTGAAAAGATCTTGGCTCTGCTGCAAGACTTCCAAGGTTCAAATCCTGGCTCAGGTATAGACTAACTGGAAAATCTCAGGCAAAGAACTTTACCTCTATGAGGCTGAATTTCCATCCCTTAAAGGATCATCAAAGCAATTTGCAGAGTAATTTAAAATATATATATATAAAGTATTGGGCATAGTTCTTGGTACATGAGTCCCTCCATAATTGTTTTCCTTCTTGTCTTCCTCCTTCTGCTCCTCATCCTTCTCCTCATCTTTATATATATATATTTTAGTAGTAGTAGAAATATTAGTGTTTTAGTAGTAATAGTAATAATAGTAGTTGGTTGAAAATATGTTTAGTTCTATTCTACAAAAATTTCTATGTACAGGCATTTTTTTTTCTCTTTTTCTAGAAATTTGTATACCTACATTTTACAGTTCAAATGTATTCCTTATTTTCAGAATACTCATGGTATCCATAAGTTCTGTGTATTTTTTAAAATAATGAGGAAAATGAGGCAATTTAACTTTATAAAGGAAAAGAGACAGCCTCTACCCATGTGATTGCCTACTGTGGTCTATAATTTCCAATATCTGATTCCTGCACAAAATGCTAAATTCATCATTATCACTTTCTCTCTCATTTATTATGTTCCAAACCACACTGCTTTTATTTTTCTTGTTCAAGCCTCCATGCCTCTACTCATGCTGCCTCCCCACCCCCTTTTTTACCTCCTTCTAACTCTCCCTCTCCTTTTCCCTATCCTTCTGCAATGTTCTTTCCCCAAAATTCTACATGGCAGCTCTTGCACCAAAACTTGTCACTTTAGAATGACTTTCCCTAACCACCCTAATTAAAGAAACTGACCCTAATTATATTATCATTTTCATTTAGCTTTATAACATTTGTAACCATCTGAAATTTTAAAATGTATTTATTTATTCACCTATTTATATTTGTGTCTCCTTATTAGCAGGCATGCAGGAAGAGAGGTGGGAATTCATCAGTCATAGTCAGTACTGTATTGCTGGTACTTGGAATTCCAGCCACATGGAAGGTGCTCAGTATATGAATAAACCAATTAGTGCAAAGTAAACCTTTATTAAACATGAAGGAAGGGACTTGCCAGCTATTGTTTACTCTTTTACCCTTCCAGAATTATTTTATATGCCATATCTCTTTATATATTTTATTATATACAAGTAATAATCCCAGCAGGAGAAGTTAAAGCATGATTACACTAAGGAGAATCCCTCATGTGAATCATTGTTATTGGTGTTTGTAGTAATCGGAAAATTCCTAATCAGAATGGCTCTTACTCTACTGTTAGAAATAAGCCTGCTTTAGTTTAGAATGTAATCAGTCAGTCAGGATGGGTGTGTGTGGTAAGAGGAATATTTTAGACCAGTAGAAGCCTAGGTACCAATTCCTGAGCTGCCATGTTTCTGAAAATGTTCAGCAAGACCTTTTTTCCTTAGTATTAGGGGTTGTATGGCTAATATATAGGGAAATTATTTTCTTGCTTAATTACTGCAACAAGAGACATGCAAAACACATTAGGCTTCATAAGAAAAAATTTCAAATGGCTATTATTCCTAATTTTCAGGTGAAAACATCAGAGATATTTAAGTTTAAGATATTTAAGATTAAGACAAGTTTAAGTAACGTGTCTCAGCTCAGTAATTAGCTAAGCTAGGACATGACCTATGTTTCCTTGAAACTGCTCTGTTACACTTCCACTTGGACATTTATTTCATTGAGTTTATTTTAAAGGAAACCTCTCTGCCATCTTTCTGCCCATTCAAAATTGGACATTTAGCCCTCTCTCCAGCCTCTACTTTCATTGGATCTCAAGATCAGAAGAGAAATTGTCCTCCTTTTAACCAAGCTGGAGAGTGACGATTGCCACACTTCACTGTACCATACTACATGTATTTATTTATTCACCTATTTATATTTGTGTGTTCTTATTAGCAGGCATGCAGCAAGAGAGGTGGAATTAGTACCACACTACAGTGAAGTAGTATCAAGTTTATCTTTGCTTACCTACTGTTGTGAAATGCAATCCTATTCAAACTAGGTGAAAAATAAGAAATGCTAGTATCACTTACCGTGGCTTAATAGTAAAATGTAAGGATCAGAATTTTAAGCTTAGAAGTATTTAAATAAAATCCTGCAAATCTATTCATCAATGACTGGGTCCTATCTTTTCATCTTTTAGATAGAACGATGCATTTTCATCTCATAGAAAACAGAAAAATGTAAGGTATATTCATATATGGAAGAATTGTTTTGTTCCTTTGTACAAAGCAGAGTTACACTTCTCTCTTGACTATGAGGTTTACTATTTTTTTAATGATTCCATAAACATTGGACATATGATGGTACATTTTTTAGTGGTGGAAGTGAAGAAAATTGAGACGTTTAAATTTACTCTCTTTTTTAAAACTTACTCTTCTTGCTGAGGTTATGTGGGAGGGAAAAAAAAGCCTTCCAAATGAGAGAAAAAAGATGCTTGGTAGGGATTTGGTGCTGTAAACTTATATAACTGTTGTGTAAAACCACAGAGCCAAACTTTTACATCCTTCAACATAAGGGATAAGAGGAGATCCATTTAACAATCAGACTATGAGAATTATGTGACTAGTGAAGAGTTCCAAAATCCATAGACAGAATTAGGTGGAGAACTCTGGGTCCCATCAATATGATGCTAACATACTTAAACATATGCTCCCTAGGGTATTTAGCAGGCACAAGATGAATTCTGCCTGAAACAAAACAAACAAAAAAGAAGTAACTGTAAGTCTCCACACTTGTAGTACTATAAAAATGATCTGGTATTTATAACATACACCAGGAAGTCTTTCCTACTCAACATCTGTTCAGTTGATTGGCAGCCTCAATTTATTGGTCATTTGTTAAGTTTATAGTAAACCTATAAACACATTATGTGGAGCAGTACCTGAGATTCTAAACCAAGTATCTTATTTCTGAAGGGAGGTGTTACTCCTGGATGACTTTATAATTAGGAAGACAGAGAAAGTGAGTATGAGTTTCTAGCACTATGCTGTCACTTTCTCCTCAATTTCTAAGAGAAGTGAATGAAATCTTAGCAATTTTGAGAATCCAACTGTTCCTGGGTGATAATTCTAATAACAAATGTGTCTCTGGAGACCTGGAGTTAGATTTCTTGTGCTTTAAGTGAACTCCAGTGTCATTGATTTGTTTTGACTGTATATAGAAATCTAAATCATATACTTTTCTCTTTTTTTAATATTGTCTTATAAAAAATTTTACAGAAGATATACATACTCACTAAAAAATCATATTACATGGAAATGATAAAATAAAAAGATGATTTCTGTGGACAGTTTTATGTATAGCATTTCAGATCTATATTTTATCTTGTTTTTATGTATTTTGCAAAACAGGAATCATACTATTTAGATATTTGCTTTTTGATGCAACAATACATTGCAAGAATATTTTTGTATCAATGGGTAAAAATGTACTTCATTTTCTAAAAACACTATGTAATGTCATAATGGTAATATACCAAAATTTATTCAATCATTCCCCTGTTTGGGGACATTTAATATGCCTCTAGTTTGAGACATTTACAGATGATTCTATAATAAACCTCAGTCTACAGATACTTTTTCATATTTGCATCAAAATACCTGTAGAATGGATTCCTAGGAGTAGGATTACTGATTTAAGTTTTGTATATATTTATCATTTGATATATACTAACAGACAATTTTATTTTCAACAACCCAGATGAACATTAAGTTCTATCAATTCCTTTAAAAGTTTTTATCAGTCTGATAACCGTAACATCATATTGTTTTAATTTGCAATTCCCTGCAGTTGCATATCTGCTCCCATGTTTCTGTTAGTGGAATCTCCTTAGTGATGTATCATTTCATCCTTTGTACCCATTTTTCTGTGAGTTGTCTGTCTTTTATTGTTGATTTATTTTATTTATAGGATTTTTCACCAGGAATCCATTTTTTATTTACAGTTAGAGGTGCAAGTCTAATTTTAAGGGGTCTTTTTTGTTTGTCTTTGTTTTATTTTAGTGTATGATTCATAATCCTGGTTCATGTATTAAATAATAAATTACTTCACACTGATTTGGAATACCACCTTTTCATGTAAGATTTCTCAGGTATGCGTGAGTCAGTTTCTGGGTTCTTCATTGTTTTCTAAGTGGTGCCTTTCTGAATCAGAACTGTTGAGTTTATTTACTGTAGTCTCTTCATGTATGTTTTTATATCTGATGGCACAATCCGTATGCCTAGATTTTTTCCCCAAAAATATTCTTGGTGATTCTGTCACATTTACTCCTTCCAAAGAACTTTTGAATTGACTTAACCGGTTCTAAAAATAATCTAATTAGATTATTTGGTACATTTGTAAAGATTTTGTATGAAATAAATTCTGGAAACTCTAAGGCAGTAATAGGTATAGATATGAATTCTGCAAATGGGCGTGAGGAAGTGGAACTAGTGCGCCTGAGCATGTGTGTCCATAAATAGAGCATGCTGTTCAGTCAGGAGATCTCCAAGTTGGTATTTGGCTTTGGAAACTAGATAGAAAAAAATGATATGTACAAAGGGTGGTTACTGAAGCCTCCTATGTAAAAATGACATTAACAAGTAACTACTTGATATTGTGGAGGAGTCATTTTTTAAAGGTTTTACATAAAGTTTTATTTTTCCATGATATTTGATGTGCTGAGCTCTGAAGACTATACTTCTGTTTATGTCTTAATCAATTGTTTCAAAAAAGGGATTTTTTGCAGCTTTAAAGTAAGCATGATATTTCAAAGGGAAAGAATGATAAAATTGAGGACTACAATTTCAAATCTTACCACCTGTACCCATACATTATAATAGAGAAACTACTATATAATTTAAACAATTTTAGTCCTAAAATGTTTTTTCTTTTTTCTTTTTTTTATTCTTGCATTGTCCTATTGCCTCCCAAATTCTTCTCAAAAAAGGTTATAGCCCATCTTCTATTTTTGTTCTTTATTTTCCTCTGTTCTTATATATTTCTAGAGTGAAATTACACATTGATTTTAGGAAATGTGAAGAAAGGAGGTCACATTTTGGGATGGATTTTTTTTTCCAGAATTCATGGGGCCTTCCATGAGCATATATATGGGGGACAGATGCTGCTCTGTCTGTGAACAGGGCTTGTATTTGCATCCTCCTTCAGACGTTGACAAAGGCTTTCTGAACCTTGACTGACCTTCCCAGCCATGTTCTTCCAAAGCCACAAGGCAATTCTCTGGAATTTGCTGACTTGCTTGGGAGCTGGACAAAAATTTCTCCAGGCACTGAAATCATGATTTAAACATATGGCTGTCAGACTAACTTAGGACAATTCAATCCCTGAAATAGCTAGTTTTCCTAGAGGTATCAAGGTCACCCAAAGAGTAACTATATAGTATTTTAACATGGCTCACAGAGCTAATAATGAAGGATAAGGACAGAATATGTCTAGTTCAGTTGTTTTTCAAACACTGTTTCTAATTTCTGGCTTCATTCTACTTTGATAGTTTAGGAAAGCATATTTTTGACTCAAATCAGTCTATATAAAGAATTTTAAGCCAAAAAAATATTTTGTATGATTTTCAATTCAATAATAGTTGATATTTGTCTTTAATTTGAAGTTCAAAACATTGAAATGATTCACTTGGTTCATCATAGAATGAACTTCCCTATTGAAATATTACCACACAAATAAATAAATATTAAAGCATGGCATAAAAATGAATCTCTGCAAGAGTTTCCCCTGATCTTTTCTTTATCTAGTAAAAGTTCCTTTTCAATTTCAGAATTTAATGAATCCATAATAAGTGGCTTGTCTTTAAGTGTTCCCTTCTAGAACTTCTGAACTGCTTCCTGCTTCAGCAATATCTACTCCAATTGTCAGAAAAGAATAAAGCATAAGAAGAGTAGGTAATTTTCTTTAACCTCTTATTTATTCATTAACTCTTGTCCCACTTATTTTGTATTCTGTTTTATCTGACTTCCATAGTAAGCCATCCTATATTTTCATTAAACATACATGGTCTTATTGGCAAAATAATAGAATAGAAGTTGGATGGAGAGAATATTTTTCATCTCCTGTTGTGGGGTTATGGTTGAGTCTTGCAGTTGCTTCGGCCTTAAGCATTTTATGTATTATGTCCTACCCCCTGCTGAGTTAGATTTCTCTGGAATAATGAATTCACTTTCCTTGCAAAAGCCAAAAGCTTCCTTGCTTCAGGTTATAACTATATGATTAAAAAACCCAAAAGGTCAATCTGGTATTTGATAAATTTTGGCTGAGTGAGTTGGTTCAACTGCAAAGCCTTAACTTAATTAGTTGCCATGTATAAAAATTTAATTTCAATATTTGAAAAGCCAAGCAATGTTCTAAGAAAAGTTACATGTTATCACAGATTGTGACAGTGAAAAGACTGTGTTAATAATAACTATAGCTACCAATTGTTTAAAATATTTTAGTGTATTAAGCACTTTGCAGGTATTATCACATGATTATTCCATGTAAAATGAAGTTATTGATCCTCTAGTACAAATAAACTGAAGTTCAGAGAAGTGGCCAAACAGTAAGTAATTGACAGAGAAAGAAAATGTCTGACTCCAAATTCCATTTTCTTAAGTATGTTGTTCTGCTTCCTTATACTGAACATTTACAAAATTTTTAATTTATAAGAATTATATTTCTTATGATTACAGATATCTGTGATAAAAAATATTTTTATCAATCTCTCATGACATTTCTATTCCCAAGCTATGTGGAAGAGACTTACCTTCATTTACCTTGTAATCATGAATTTTTGGAAGCCACAATGTCTATGCCTATATTCAAACCCAGGCTCTGATTTATAAGCCATATGTCTCTGGGAAAGTCCCTTATTGTTTTTGAACCTAGGTTCTCTATCTGTGAATAGCATTATTGTGAGAATGCAATTGCAAAGATTATGTGGTGGAGAAAAACCAGTTCAGTGTCTGGTATATTTTAGCTATTAAGTAGGAAATCTCTTTTATGGGGGAAAGGAATAGTATTTGGAGTTCATTCTCTCATCTCCTTAAATGAAATTTAAGAATGGTCTACTTTATGTTGAAATTCTAACACTAAATGTAAATAGGGAAACCATAAGCCCACTCAGTTGCTTTCAGAATTGCACTTTACATCTTTCAAAGGCAATAATGTACTGTCATCTTTATAAGCAGTTGAAGGGTAAAACAAGTAAATATATCTTCATTTGTCATCTTGATTCTTTATGTTAAGTTGGTTATTGGACTATATCATTTCTGATGTTGGATACTTTTACTCCTCCAGAGCAATGCTTTCTAGGCCAAATCTCTTGTTCTCATGGGAGACAGTTTACATTTCTGAGATTTGCATGGGCTTATTGTTTTATAAATAAAAAAAGTTATTATTACACATCTTTAAAACATTTTAGTTCTTCTCAACCACTGTCCAAACTCATATATGTAATTAAATGAGGTTTTAGAATTTCTGTAAGGTAAACTTGGTGACTGTTATAAGCAAAATTGGATATGGATTAGGTTAAGAGATTCTTTAGTTACAAATTGCAGTAAAAAATACCTAATTGTTTCTATTTTCTACATTTAAGATGAAGACATTAGTTATGTTTGAATATATTTATATACAAACATGACAAAAAATGCACCATATCTACAAACTTGTTTTCATTTCATTCCACAGAGGACAACTATTGTAAATATCAAGAATTGGGAGCTATTGAACAGATGGAGCATTAGTGTCTGAATTCTTAATCTTTGTTCTAGTAAATCCTTCCATTTCATATCACTTCTACAAATCCTATGGCCATTCAGGGCATGATGAATGATTTTTTAATGCTGCTTTAATGTTTGTGTTACTTTTTGTGTTTTATAATTTCAAACTAATATGTAAATGCAACTGCCCAACAGGATAATGAAACCACATTAAAACCCTCAGATATTCTAAACGAGGCATATTCCTGATTGTGCCAGAAGACTGCATAAAGTAAATGCAGTTTCTTGGTACCGAAATGCTTATTGTTTTTTTTTAAATTATTTCTGATAAGTAATCTCTCTAAATTGATTCTGAAACTCACATATTTATTTTTCCTTTCTGCATGCTAGATACTTAATAAATGATAATGATTGAATATCTATTCACTATGTTCACCTAAAGAAATAAAAATAGGGGTAAGCAAGCATTCTAATGGTTTAAAGGAATTTATGCAGAGACTATATGTATGCATACACACACTTAAAATTTACTGACAGAAACACATATACCTCCTGAATGCCTCAATTTTGCCATAAAAATAGAGAATGCAAGTTTCCTGAATCAAGTCATGTAGGGTATAGCATTTAAAATATCTAACCTATAATTGTGACAGCATTTTAATAAGATATGCTCATTTTCTTACCTCCCTTCTTATTTACATTACACTGTTCACATTGTCAAAGGAATCTAAAGAGTCTAAACCCCTTCTTCAAAGTATCAAAAATTATTGATATTTATTTGGTATTTTAAAATAAATATTTTCTTTTAGCTAAGCTTATCATCAGTTATTTTAACTCTGAATAAATCTGCATTTTCCTGCTTGGATTAATGTGTTTGACATCTGTGAAAAGAAAAGACTTTGAAAGAAAATGGGTGAATCTGGGTTATATTTAAGTTGCTGATAAACTGAAAATTGCCATGGAAGAAAACTGGGTAGTGTCCTACTTACATGACCATTAAATAGAGTCTAGTTTTCATATATATATAAGTCTATATTTTTTCCTGATAGGTACTAGTTGGGTCCATTTTAAGTCTTATGGAAAAATACTGTTGTGAAATGTAATTCTTGGGGAGTCTATGACTGACTATAAAAGTTGTTGTTGGAGTGTATGCTATGGTTGGCTCTATCTTGGAGCATTTTCACTTCAAATCTTCTTGGTTTGGAGTATATGTAAACTACTCCATGCCTAAGGCAGGTATAGTGAGAGAAAGTCTCAGAACACCATAGAAATAAGAATGTGGGCCTACGATTAAGATGGTGTATGAGCTAGCTTGTAATATCTTGTCTCATAACAATTTTGTTTCAATTAAATCTTATGCAAAGCGTGTATAATATAATCAGTATTACGAGTTACATGAACTTGCTCTAGAGAATGCACTAAAATGCTTGAAAAATAGTGAATTTGTGTTGAGGTGAGAAAGAAGGAAATTGGCATTCACTGGATGCCTATTAGGTGTTATACAAGAGGACTTTGTGATTCACGTTTGTTCTCCCACATTATGCCACCTTGTTTTAAAACTTTACTTCATTGTTTAACACTTTCATATTATTTTAAATTATCTCATTTAAAACATTACCTCATTTTAATTTCATAAAATGAAGTTCAGAAAAATTAAGCAATGTACCAGGGGTTACACAGCTATTAGGTGTCAGTGATTTCAGATATATACCCATGTATGAGTGTTTACTATACATGCTAACCTGGGTTCCACTCCTACAAAGATCACAGGAAAAATTATGTAATCTCTGTGATCTGCCAAAGTGGTTAGGGTCAACAATTCCAAGTCCCTTTGGAGTGCCAAACAGTTATGACAAGTATGAGAAAATTTTGGTTTTGGTTTTACTGTACTTACCATTTCTCTCACTATGCTAAGATGTAAAACTAACTTTTCAGCCTGGGATAAAGAAATGGTCTGAGTAACCCAGATGACAAAAGTACCTAAGTTAAGGTACAGAAATTACTCTATTACTTACTTAAATCACAGTTCTTTTCTTTTTCTCAACTGAGCTATTATTTCAATACCAATTATAAAAGCAAGTATAGCCCTCTGAATGTGCTAGGATAGTTCATTAACGAGATGGTCTGTATAATATTACAAGGAAATTAGAAGAGGGGACTAGTTTAGTGAGTCTAAATATTCCATAAAAATATCCAAGTATATATACATAAATGTATGTGAATCATGTTTAACTTCAGCCTGTACATTTAATATTGCACATTGATAACTGTGTCCCACAGTATGTTAACATAATTGAAATATACTTTTAATGCATATATCTGAGCCATGCAAACATATTTTAAAAGACCACTTTATCCCAGATTTCAGCTGAAGCTTATTTGATATTTAATCATTTTTACTTGTCTCTTCCTCCTCACCACAAATTATTTTGTAAATGATAAAAAGCCACACTGAATTAATGAGAACACTGGCTATTTTTTTTCTCATTTGGTTCACATTTAGTTGGAGAAAGTAAAAACATTTCTGTTGAAAAGAATCAGTACCACTTCTTCAATTAGGTCAGGGCTTCCTGCCATTTAAAATTGACAGAGAAAGCAGAATGTACCAGACTGCCACATGGAAATAGAGCTCTTAGGCCTCCCCAGGATGCATGGTCCTAGGTGTGACCTTAAATCCCTCTGCCCAGTGCTCGTGACTGTTCAGAGGTCCTTTGTGACTAGCTCATAAGACAGAAAGAAAATAGCAGAAACCTCTGAAATCCTGAAGTAAACCTGAAACTATGTTACAGTTGGATGCACTAGAACATTAAAAGAAAAAATCTTATCATGAATAAATATGTTTTAAAAAACTCAGAAGTAGGTTTTATGACTGATATTAAGTGACCAAACATATAAAATGAATAAAACATTTCAACATGAGCTCACAACCACATAGTAAGAAAAAAAGTAACAGAGAAGTGTGGTTAAGAAAATAAGCTTTGAAATCAGGAGATGTGGGTTTGCATTCTAGCATGAACACACTTGCTGTGTGACCTTGTGCAAACCTCTCACTCTCTCTAACCCATAATTTATTGAATGATTTGTAAAACAGGGATATTAAGACCACCTCTCACAGCCATGTTTTGAGAATTAAATTGAATTATTTATTATTTATCCAAATTGATTAGCACATTACTTGAAACCAAGCAAACTTTAAGATATTAAGCATCATGGTTATTATTATTTCAAGAACTTCCTTCAACCAGATGCACACACACACTTTAAAGGGATTTATTCCCTTCACTGAAAGAAAAACTAGAATGCCAACAATTATCTAAAAGGTTCAGTATAATAAGATAATATAAATTATTTCCTTGCAATTTCTTATGTTTTATTCTCTTGTGTTATGTGCATATGTTAATGACACCTTAGATGGGAAATAACAAAAACGTTTGTAATCTAGAGTTGCAATCACTGTTTTTGGAGTAAATTATTTTAAACACCCACAATTTATTTATCAAAAACATACATGTCTGCAAATAAATTACATGTATATAATCTAGTAAAAAATACCTTGTGAGTATTGTGGTATTTTAAGTAGAGAATCATAATGTGGAACATTTCCTTATGTGTGCTATAGTTTTAAGATAAACCAAATAATTATTTATAGAAATGTATTTGTTTAAAAATGTAAGGAAATGCTGTGTAATTATGTCCTGTTGGATAGTCATATAACACATTTAGTCTGAAGCAAGAAGTGATTGACATTGTTCTCAGAGATTACTATTCAAATGATAAAGTTTTAGTTACTGCTTGGAAAAACCACAATCAGGATGCTTTGGTTGTATGTCATTAGATGTAGATTTATAAAGTTTTTCTCAATTTGTAGAGGAGGGTAAAAGGAGCTCTGACAAGTTGACCAGGAGGAAAGAAAAAAAAAAGAGTAAAAGATCATAGTTTTAGGACTATCAGTCTTTGTTGAATCAAAACAAAACTATGGAATTGCATTATATATTGTTATGTAATAAAATAATGTTTCTAATGGTTAATCCAAAGTTTCAAAACCTTACTAAACTTAGTTTTATTCTCAGAACTGCCCAATAAATAAGTGAATGGATGAATAAGAAAATAAATAAGAATTGGGTAATGTCACAAAGGGGAGCTATGATGTTTCTTAAGTGGATATCTTTAAGAATACATTGACATTTGTTATTTCTGAATAGAACAGGCAACTACCACCCAGAATCAGGGGTATCATAGTATCTTCAAATCTCTCTTCCTTGAAGATTTATTTCTATAATCATTTCCCAATAACATTTCCCTTTCAAAACTAAGAAGGTAACCAAACCCAACTCTGAATGTGGTCTTCAGTTTTGCATTCCCTATCATTTCTATCACCTGTCTTAAATTTTAATCATGTAAACTGATTGCATTGCAGCACAAGGTCGCAGAAATCTTGCAGATGCAAACCCATGAGTGGTATGGACCTGCCATTTAGGTTTTTTCTTCCCTTGGCCAAGCTCCACCCCTATCTTAACCGTCTCCTCTGCTACAAGTCCCTGGAGAAAATGGCTAGGGAGCTCACTAAAGTTCTGCCCTTACTCACCAGAAGCTTTACATGGAAGCACCCTATCTTTTCAGCACCTCCTACCTAGTCTGAGCGAAAGTGCTGAACGGACAGCTCCCATGGCTTCAGGTCATTTCAGTAAACGCTCCCAGGAAGGCAGCACCCATCCATTTTCTCTCTGCCCTGAACACCCATTCACAAAATCCGAGAAGAAAACTACAGTCTTTGATTCCTTGGAAATTAGTTAGACTGACGTTGAAACACACCCTCCTTCCCTAAGTGTATATTCGTGGGTGGAGAGCCACCAGGAAAGGTAATGAAAGAGCAAAGAAAAAAAGTAGAAGAGGGTTACGTCTTTACTTCTAAAAATCTTTTTGTTAATTTCTCCTCGTCTCTCGAGGGATTAATTTTCTTAATCCCGAGAATGAGGGAGTTCGGGGCAAGGGACTGACTCTGGAAATGGAGATATGACCCTCAAACATAGAAATGATCTGGGTGATTTATTTAAAGTTAAATACTCCTCGTCCTGGAAACCCAGCGCAATGCATATTCATAGGAGCCTGTGTTTTCTCCATTACAGCATAAACAGTTGCCTCCAAAGACTAAAATCCCGATGCTGGAGCCCGTTCCTGCTGTCCTCTAAGCTACCGCCTAAGGTGGGGTGGAAAGCGCTCACAACCTGTGAAGGTGCGGAAGATTCGCTAACCCCGGGGCCAAGTCCCTACTGGCCAGAACTCTTCCCTGCCATCCTTCATCATTCGTGACTCTGCAAGACACAGGGACTCAGACGTGTTTGTGTGAGAGTGCGTGCGAGCGAGACAGGCGAGAGGAGAGTGCGCTCTCCACACGTGTAACCCTGCATCTCCCTGTTTCATAGCTTGTATTCATTCATATGCATTCAGTGGTTAAATGTTTGATCAAAGGTGGAATAGTTATATTGATCAGTTGTATTTTTAATGGGCAACCTTAAAATAAGAGTGTTCATAAATTGAAAGTGTAGAAGATTCTGAGTGTAGCCTGTGTTTCTAACCCTTTCTACCCTTCCCCCATTCCACTCCCCTCACAAAAAAGGAAAGCTTGCAGCAGATTGTGGAAGGATTTGAGTCTGCTGCTAGAGAGAAGGGGATTAGGGCCAGAGCGGTGCAAGTTAAATCGTGCTGCATATAAAAAATGGGCGGATTGGTCTCGAGATCCAGAGGCTGGTACCACCTTCCTTTCTAAAATAAAATCTCTCTGGCATGAAGTCACCGCCTATTTCACATCCGGTTTGCCCTGGGACGTATTACTACTGTCTTGGTAAAGAGAAATCTTTTGTTGTATAGCTGCAGATTGGATATTGGGAAGCAAATTTGGGTGTGAAATCTTCAGCGAAGGAGCACGCAGAGTCCATGATGGCTCAGACCGAGTGAGTGAGAGGCAGCGCGAGGACGCCCCTCCGCTCCCGGCGCGCCCGGACTCGCGGACTCGCGCTGGCTCCAGGCTCTCCACGATTTTCTCTCGCAGACTTTTCCCGGGTCTTGAGCAATCCTGTGCCCAGAGGGGGCCCGAGGTAAGTGCGGCTTCGGACCGCAACACATAAGGCTTTGAACGTGGCTTTTCCTAGCTGGAGAGACAGAAATGCTGAACAAAAAGGAGAAAGAGGGAACAGGACAAGAAGAGCCTGATCCCTTAGCAGGTACAAACAACGAATGTTTTTCTTTCAGGGTGAAAACCGCAACCGGAGAGGAACATGATTTTTTTTTCTGACTCTTTTTTCTTCCCCCCTTTCTTAGGCAGATTAGAATTTATTCCGTGGGGTGGGTGGTGACATGTTGTGGTCTCTCTCTCTTTCTTTTTTTGCAAGAGGGAGCTGGGATGAGGTGGGGAGGGGCATTGAGGGGGCATCCTCTAAAGTTAAGACGCTGGGACAGAAAACCTGTCTCAGTGTTCCATCCTAGGGAAGGCACTCTAATTCTGGCTGCAAAAATGCCTCTTTTCAGTGCATGCTGCTGAAATGCCCTCTGGTGTAGGGGTTTCTTCCATTCTGAACATGAAAAACTCAACTTATTCGATATGGGTGGCATGGGATATGAGTGTTTGGTGGGGGGATGTTGAAGATGGAAAGGGGTAAGGAGGTGGATTAGCATTTCTTGTAAAGTAGTATGTATATGCAAGAAACTTTCTCAACAACTTAAGTGCCATGATAGATTTGTTTTTCTCTTTTTAAAATGTCAGAGGAGGACAAAAAGCTATGGTACCTTGCCTTAGGGTTTTGTTTTGTTTCATTTACTCCTTCAGGAATGACCCCCCCTTTTTTATAAAGACCAAGAAAATTCTTTCACAACAGATGTTGAAGATTAATAATAGGGTGAGTTATAATTGTACAGTTTAATGCAATATTTTAACATGATATTTATCTAATATGTATCCAATATCATCCAACATTTATTATCCTATTCAACTTGTCTATATCAAAACCAGTCATTAAATTAAGTAAAAAGTATGAAGCTCAGAGTTCCTATCTCTAGATATAGACCATTTCACTCTAAACACATTAATTATGTTTCATTGCTTACATGCTTGTTTGTAATAGTTTTACTGATATAAATGATTCCCGAGAGTGTGGAAAGCATTATAGATGTATTTAAAGGCATACCACATTAAACTATAGAGCACTTAATGAAAAATAATGCTTTAAAAGACTAGCAGTCCATTAATCACTGACACTACTAAGGAGTACAGATTCAAGGAAGTACTAACAAACACCTGAACATTTCTCATATTATGACTGCAATTAATTATAGCACATTAAAATAAAGTGGTACCATATCTGCTCCTTAACCAAGTAGTGCATTAATTTTTAAAAACTGTCTCCACAAGCATTACAGTTTTAAAAAATTTCCTAAGCTTTCCATACTTCTGCATTCCTCCAGCATCCCACTACCTGGTCTAAATTCAACAATCAGATGGTGATTGATTGCACTTTATCTAAGAGGGAAAAAAGATTCCCTTATTCATGCAAAGCAAAGCACTTCAGCTTCCAACTGTTTTAAGAGGCAACATTTTCTAGCAGCAACCTGGTAGAATTTGAGAGGGCTTAAAAGATATGTGTGGGCAGGTTTGTGTGCATTTGTGTGAGTGTGGTTTGTATGTGTGAGAGAGATCAGCACATGGCTTGACTATAAAGTGTGTCCTTTAGCCTCCCAGAAGCATTAGTGAGCATATTTAACAAGGCAATCACAGACAGAGAATATAAGCACGACTTTGGCATTCAACAGTGTGTTCCTATGTTTGTTTGTTTTTTAAGATCAATACAGTTGCTTCTGGATCAAGGTACATCCAAAATTCAAAAATGAATTCAGTCATCAAAGCATATTAACCTATCCCATTTCAGTCCCTAAACATCTCCCTGTTACAGACACCAGCTTAAAAATTTCAATGCACAGTTCGATTGTGGGAACTCAAATCACAAAGGTCAAAATTTTCAGATGATAAACAACAAGAAAAGAGTAATTCAAACTATATTGGAAATATAAAACCTAGAGAAAAAAAACCTCACAGCTTTTGTGTTGAGCAACATTGTTACCTGAAAGCATTGCAACTTATATTCTTTTACAGGAGAATTTAAGACACTGGTAGATTTCTGAATGGAAAAATGGAAGGGAAAGTGGAGAATGGATGGTCCAGGTTTCCATTGCTTCCAATGAGGTGTCATATCCCAGTGAGGTCATTTCCTGACTTCAAAGCGTTCATCTGAACTGCCTCAGTCAGCCCTAGTGGTTATAACCTGATGTTTCTTGCAAGAGACATTGATCTCTACTTGTTCTACTTTTCAGCTGCACAAGCCCGCGATGAAGAAAAGTCCGGGTCTCTCTGACTATCTTTGGGCCTGGACCCTCCTTCTGAGCACATTGACTGGAAGAAGGTGGGGACACTATTTTAAAACTGCATGAGAATTTCTGTAACTTTTCATTTATTCTTTCAGAGGGAAGATAATTGTCCTTAGATGAATTCATGACTAAGGGAATTCAAAAACTTAACTGCAATAAAATTCCAGCTAAGAATAAAGAAGAGCAGTATGAGAAAATAATCATCTTATTTGCATGTCAGTTAGAATACACTTAACACGCTTTTGTTAAGAAATGCATTAATTCAACTATTTAATCTTAAATTGAACTTTTCACTGTTCAGTTGTAACTGAACAAAACATGCGGTTTCCTGATTCATAGAAAAAGTTACCCCAACTGATCTTTGTGTACTGTGTGAGTTGATTTTCTAACAAGAAAATTTCAAGCCAACTGTAAAGATCATAAAGTAACCTGTAACTATATGAAAGTAGAAAGTTTAAAATAATATTTGTAATTTGAAAGTCATAAGTCTCTAAAAATGCATGTGTATACTGTTTTGAAACCATTATTTATGTAACAAATAGAGGTAGAATACACCAAACAGATATTTGAGGACATTAGATAAACTTGAATGTCTCTTTAAGTGCAACTACCTTAGAGACAAGTCCTAAGAAAAATTTAATAATATGGTTAACTACACTTACAATAGTTGCTAATGATTCAATCAATCATATAAACATATTAAAGTAGCAACGATATAAATGACTAAATATTTCAGATTCGTCTTTATCTGCTTTTATATTTTTTGTGTAGTCTACTCCTCTGGCCCTTAAGCCTTAGATATATTATAAAAACCTAAGATTCTTCAAATGAAATGGAAAAGGAACCTTATGAGTTAAGGCAGAGAGATGGAATAGTCTGGAAAGATATGAATTTAGGATTTTTTTGAAATTGAGAAATCTGTTTTTGTTTTTTGCTCTTGTGTATGATAAATAATAACTGCCAGAAGAACAAGAAATGCATTATTGCCAAATACTCTTAATTCAAGGAGTTAAATGTTATTCACTGCTTTTGAAAAATTATGTGAAGTGTTACTATTGTAATGACCTGTAGATGGAGATAGTGCACAGTGTTTTATTATATAGTGGTTCATATGGAATCAGTCAGGTACTGTAACTGACATTTCTCTTCAAATTATATATGCAGTTTAGGAAATATTACTTTGGTTTGAGTATTTAATAGCAGTGAATAATCTTGATCTTGATCTTAGGGTTATTTTCTGACAATTACAATTGGACGTAACAAATTAGAAGTAAAGATGAAGAATAACCTGATTAGAAAATCACGTAAAAGAAAGATGACCATTCCAGTTGGGATAGCAGAACTGGTTTTCTGGGAAAAAGGGAAAAAATTTCTTTTGGCATTTGTATTCCAATGCAAACAATTGGTGAAAACAACATTTATAAGATAAAACCAAGGGAAAAAAGAACTTCCTGAATTAATGTTAGCTGTAAAAACAGAGGGAAAGCAGGTAAAGGTGGTAGACAACTCCATATTCTGGAATCATGTTACCAGTCTCATTGCGTTAAATCGTGTCACCTCGTCTCATCTTTTCCCCCTTCCTATTTTATTGCTTTCTTCCTTAGACTGTTTGATCAGGCCCTCCTCACAAATTAAGGTGTGCTAACATTTCTTTTCCACCTTCATCAAGATGACCTTCCAATATCCTTGAAAGATACATGGTTAGCAGTTGGTTTTGTGATGAGTTCTTATAAATAATTGTATTCAGAAAACTGTTTTAGCTTTACTGCTGTCATCCTTAATGAGACATCCTGGAAGACTAGAGCTTGTTCAAAATTTGTCTTAAAAAACTCATAAGATGATTAATTTTGCCAAAGGAGAGTAAATCCTCAATCTGCGTGGTATTAAGGTTGAATAAAGAAAAATGAAAAATTATTTGGTAGAGGTGCATTTCATATATTTAATATCACAAATAGCTTTTAGTTATAATAGTGTTATTAAAATTTTATTAGAAAAATGGCCATGGAATTTTGCTGACATAAAATTAATAAACAATAGTGTTTGCTTTTGAAATGATACTTAATTATACTTCTTGCTCCTGTCAAATAAGTGACTGTTGTTTTCAAATGTTACTATTTTTCTCAGATTGATCAGTAACATAAACACACAATAGTGAAGCCAAAAGCATATTAAATAGAAAGTATGAAAGTGATATTTTTTGTGATAGTTTCTTAGTTTACACTCTATATTCATTTTTTTTTTACTCAAGGTCAGAGCTATTATTATATATCAGTAAGTGTGATCCATCCTAAGGTGGAAAATTCTTCTCTCAAAGGATTTGGAGGTGTTATCCTAATCATTACATAAAATATCATTCAAGGAACATAGATAATAATGTGATTGATGTAAGAAATAACACAGTATTTGAACTGCGGTTGCTATGTGTTTGAAACTCAAAGTAATGGTATGCAGTAAAAATTATACCTTCAACTAGAAAAATTAAAATAAAAACAATTACTCTAATATAGAAGAATGGAAATAAAGTTTTAGACTAAAGGTTGAAGAAAACTGGGTTCTAGTTCAAGATCTCACAAATAGTTCTGTTTTCTTATACAAAACATTAATCTTACACTACAGTTTAGTAAACCATATATTAAGAATATTAGACCTTATCTTTTTCAAGGTATCTTTTACTTCTAAGACCAGAATGGCAATAACTCAATTATTAGAGGTTTGAATGACGAATTATAAAAATTGATTCATAAGCCTTAAGGGGGATGGAAATTGCACACTGATGTAAAAATATAGTCATCCTAAAAATAAGTTTTGCTTATTTTCATCAAAATGTCCCGAAACGGGATATAAAAAAACAAAGCGTGCACACACACACACATATATATTTATGAACTGGATGAAAGACAGGATGTTGGTAAGTGATATCTTAGAATTATGCTTTGTGTTAAATTAAATGAAAATATAACTATTATTTTGGCGATCATACAAACATATATTTTTTGGCGGGGGGGAAGAATTTTCCTAAATTTTTTTCCTGGCATGCATTTACATTCTTGCTTGCCCAGAGAAAACATTCATTACAGCATTGTATCCGTGCTGAGAATCATAAATGTAAAGAGACAACTCATTTCCTGTAATTTTCTTTCCATAGTTAGAAATATTATAAAGCGCTTATCATCTATAAGAAAAAATATGAAAAAATGGTGAGAATTTAAAAATGATGGTGAAAAAAATTTTTCCAGGAAGAATTTTCAAATCAAGATTCTATAAAAAGGAAGGAAGGTAAAAAATCTGGGGAAGGCTTTACTTGTAAAAATGTTTTAAGTAGAAAGGTACAATTTAGATATTGCCTCCCTTTATCCTTTCTTCAGCTATGGACAACCCTCACTACAAGATGAACTTAAAGACAATACCACTGTCTTCACCAGGATTTTGGACCGACTCCTAGACGGTTATGACAATCGCCTGAGACCGGGATTGGGAGGTAGGTTGCACTATTATGTTTTTATTTTAGAGAACAATATTAAACCTTTACCATTAAAGCCTTTCTTTCTCTCTGAATGGTAAAGTAACCCAATGGAAGCATGTCGTTTAATGACTAATTCTATTTTTAATAGGCTGCTCAGTTTAATTTCTCATGATAGTTTAATGCATGTAGGCACATGCAGTAAAAGGCATATACAAACTTCCCATAATGACATAAAAGAAATGTTACATTTACTTAACAATCATAATTGTTTCTGAATAATGATTTGGTTATGGTTATACAGGGTAATAGTCTCCCTTCCAGCCCAAAGACTGAATCTATTGCTCTAAACATTTATTTTGGAATATTACATATTGACCCACTATTTTTCATTAGATTACCACCACCTTTAGGATAAAAGGTGAATAAGATAGATGGTAGTGTTTTTTGAACCATGCATTTGAACTTAAACCCTAATTTTCTGTAATAAAAATATGTGTTTTTATATACCAATTAGTTGCTTGTACTAACCAATTTCTACTTAAGAAGCAGATAGCACTTAATGATATATTTATAACAATAAATAAATAGTAAAAAGTAAAATAGTTAGACATTACACACTTATTTGAATGGCCCTTGAATAAGATAATCAACCCATCTTACTCGGTTAAACAAATGACTAATGAAGCCAAAACAAAATACTGGTCTCTGAATAAACAAGTAAAGCAAGGAAATAAATTCATGTTCAAAGTCACACAAGAAACCAAGATTAGTATCTGTGATTCCAGCTGTAACGTAGGCTGCACCTTCTCTGAAGCATTTTGTAGAAACTCCTTTAATAGCAATACTTAAATTACAATTAAATGGCAGTATTAAGAAAGTCTTATCTTCATTTAGACTACAAAGATAAACAAACAATAAGAAGTTTAAGAATTCAACTTCTGATTTTAAAATTGAATGGTAAAATGGATCTGGAGTCATTAAAAAAAAATACTTTTGGTAGTGTAATCAAATGGATGTAGATCATGGGTATCTTCTGAGACTGCCAAATGCCATTAGTGTCTCAGAGGTTTAAGGGGAATCACTTTGTCAAAGAAACAACTCAAATATATGTCAAAAGTCTTACTAGGTGGGCTTTCTTATCAATCAAATACACATTCTAGGACGTGCTGTACAAATTCCTTCAGGTTTGTATTCCACCTAATTTTTCTTTACTATGTTCTTAGAAAAAAACCTTAGGGATCAAAATGTATTGGTCACAAAATGAATTGCGTGCTTGTGTATGTGATGTGTTAATATGATGTCTGTGTATTTTTAAACATCTGGATTGCCTTCAAGAAAATTTTTCTTGATTCATAAAATTAAGAATAAATTACAAAGACTGCAGGTAGGAGAGGAATGTACAAAAGGAAGAAATAGTCAGTATAGTGATATAACTTTTAAAAAGCAAAATTTTTTATAGTACTGATGGTACGCATCTGATTACTTATTCTTCTTCCCACTCAATTATATCAGTCCTTTCAAAATCAGAATTTTATGACACATCTAGAAAACCTTGTCTTCATTATAGCCTAAGAAATCCCATTTAATAATTTAACACGTGAATATGAGTATTCTCTGTGCATGGTTTTCAGTTTGTTAAAGAATTTTATACACACACACACCTTTAATGACCAGCTATGTGATTGTATTGTTGTTTGAGTACAAGTAACAAGTCCATCGCTGCTTATTTACACCTAAAATTATATAACTCTTTAATAAATGTGTTTATTAACTCTTTAATCAAATATTAGGCAGGAAGAATTTTACCTACTCCTCACATGTCCACATAGGTCTTGGAAAGCCATAGACCTTGGGGATGTATAATGTAGACTAAGAAAAGGTTGAAAAGCTAAGTTTAAGACTTAAGTTCATGATAGATTTG
>JAVSCE010014880.1:0-105218 GCA_032199065.1 Smutsia gigantea
AATCCACTCCAAAACTACTAGAACTAATATCTGACTTCAACAAAGTTGCAGGATATAAAATTAATATACAGAAATCTGTTGCATTCCTATACACTAACGAACTAGCAGAAAAGGAAATCAGGAAAACAATTCCATTCACAATTGCATCAAAAAGAATAAAATACCTAGGAATAAACTTAACCAAGGAAGTGAAAGACTATACCCTGAAAAGTACAAGACACTCTTAAGAGATATTAAAGAGGACACTAATAAATGGAAATTCATCCAATGCTCTTGGGTAGGAAGAATTAATTTTGTCACAGTGACCATACTGCCTAAAGCAATCTACAGATTCAATGCAATCCCTATCAAAATACTGACAGCATTCTTCAACAGACTGGAACAAATAGTTGTAAAATTCATATGGAATGACAAAAGACCCCGAATAGCCAAAGCAATCCTGACAAGGAAGAATAAAGCAGGGGGGATCTCATTTCCCAACTTCAAGCTCTACTACAAAGCCACAGTAATCAAGACAATTTAGTACTGGCACAAGAACAGACCCACAGACCAGTGTAACAGAATAGAGAGCCCAGGTATAAACCCAAGCATATATGGTCAATTAATATATGATAAAGGAGCCATGGACATACAATGGGGAAATGACAGCCTCTTCAACAGCTGGTGTTAGCAAAACTGGACAGCTACATGTAAGAGAATGAAACTGGATTACTGTCTAACTCCATACACAAAAGTAAACTCCAAATGGATCAAAGACCTGAATGTAAGTCATGAAACCATAAATCTCTTAGAAGAAAATGTAGGCAAACTCTCTTGGACATAAACATGAGCAACTTCTTCATGAACATATCTCCCCAGGCAAGGGAAACAAAAGCAAAAATGAACAAGTGGGACTGTATCAAACTAAAAAGCTTCTGCACAGCAAAGGACAACATCAGTAGAACAAAAAGGCATCCTACAGTATGGGAGAATATATTCATAAATGACATATCTGATAAGGGGAACATTCCAAAATATATAAAGAGCTCACGCACCTCAACAAACAAAAAGCAAATAATCCAATTTAAAAATGGGCAGTGGATCTGAACAGACACTTCTCCAAAGAAGAAATTTAGATGGCCAACACGCACATGAAAAGATGCTCCACATCACGAATCATCAAAGAAATGGAAATTAAAACCACAATGAGATATCACCTCATACCAGTTAGGATGACCACCATCCAAAAGACAAACAACAAATGTTGGCGAGGATGTGGAGAAAGGGGAACCCTCCTACACTGATGGTGGAAATGTAAACTAGTTCAACCATTGTGGAAAGCAGTATGGAGGTTCCTCAAAAAACTCAAAATAGAAATACCATTTGACCCAGGAATTCCACTCCTAGGAATTTACCCTAAGAATGCAGGAGCCCAGTTTCAAAAAGGCATATGCACCCCTATGTTTATCGCAGCACTATTTACAATAGCCAAGAAATGGAAGCAACCTAAGTGTCCATCAGTAGATGAATAGATAAAGATGTGGCACATGTACACAATGCAATATAGAATAGAATATAGCCATAAGAAGAAAACAAATCCTACCATTTGCAACAACATGGGTGGAGCCAGAGGGTATTATGCTCCGTGAAATAAGCCAGGCAGAGAAAGACAAGTATCAAATTATTTCATTCATCTGTGGAGTACAAGAACAAAGAAAAAACTGAAGGGACAAAACAGTAGCAGACTCACAGAATCCAAGAATGAACTAACAGTTACCAAAGGGAAAGGGATTGGGAAGGATGGGTGGGAAGGGAGGGATAAGGAGGGAAAGGGGGCATTACAATTAGCACACACAATGTAGAGTGGGGGCACGGGGAAGGCAGTATAACACAGAGAAGACAAGTAGTGATTCTGTAGCATCTTACTACGCTGATGGACAGTGACTATAAAGGGGTAGATGAGGGGGACCTGATAATGGGGGGAGTCTAGTAACCATAATGTTGCTCATGTAATTGTATATTAATGATACCAAATAAGAAGAAGAAGAAGGTTGTGAGTATAGAGTAAGAAGTAGCTTAAAGCTGTACTTTGTATACAGTAAATGTTAGAGGTAAATATTTTAGGACTGTGGAGGACAGAGCCTGTGTTTGGCTCTCTAGAACTTAGCCCAGTGTAGCAGTAGAAGGAGCTTGTTGATTGACTTTTGATCTCAATGTATTACTTACCCAGCATTTCATACTTAAAGCCTTGGAGTATTTTGGAGTATTCATCAAACTGAACAAGTTTAGGTTATTCCCATTTATTGAGTATCTCCCACATGGCAAATACTGTTTCAGGTTCTTAGTATAAAATATTCTTTTCATCCTTATGTAACCCTCTTATTTTTCCCATTCTAAATATTAGGAAAGTGAGGCTCAGAGAATTAAAATAGCTTGCTTTAAAGAGGTAAGCTACTATTTGGTGAACCAGGAGTTAAGCACAGGACACTCTAACTCCATGCTATTTCTACCTTCTCTCCGCCTCTTACATGTACCAGGGATTGGACAATTAAATGGTGTGCTGGCACTCTCTCACATGCTCTGCCTGCCCACACAGACCACTCCCCTTGCATAATCAGGGAAATTCCTAGTCAGCCTGACTGGCTCTCCCTCCTGTCCTAAAGGCCAGAAACTCAGCTTAAGTTAAGACATGGGGAGATTTGCTCAGTTTATCCTTCAGACCCTCTCGCCAAAACCTCAATCGTGGAATCAGCTGTGTTCACTGAGAGGCCACTGTCTGCTCCGGGTTACCCAGTTGTTGAGGTGGCCAACAGCATGCCTAGCCCTAATGCCTTCCACTCATGACTCTGTCAGAAGTTCATAGTGTAGTTGAAAAGTAATCCTGTAGTGAGTTGAGTATTTTAAGGAGAAGTCTATGTTAAGAAGTTAAAAGAATATCTTAGTAAGAATGCTTTCTGATCTTTTTCTCAGCACTGATCATATTTTAATTGGTTTCCATTTGCTTTGCACTTACGTTTTCAGAAGAGGGTGTACCTCTTCTGATATTTAAAAAAATAAAGTCATCTAGTCCCTAATCATTTTATCAGACAGTGGCCAAAACAAACAGTGGGCAAAGACCAGGTCAGCAAATACACAGCCATGATTGCCAGCAGACCTTGCTCATGCCCATGGCAGACATCAGAAATCAATCTGAGCATTTTACTCAACACCACCCTTCATGCAGCCATCACCAACCCATCGGTCTGACCCCAGACTAAGTCCTTTTGTCTGTCTGTAGTCAGAGCCAAAGTTCGTGCAACAATAACCAAGAGCAAGAACAGCATTGCATGAGGAATGATAAAGTAGAAATATTCACTGTGGAAAGCATAGCATGTGATCCCTGTATTATTAGCAGAAGTGGAATAGTAGCTTTCCACGTAGGAAAAAAATTGAGCATTTGGGGTTAGGCTGTATTTTAGGGTAAGCCACAGTTCCTAGTGTTCATAAACTTCATGTCTTCTACTGATGAAATGTCCCTATTTGTCTGTCTCTGGAGACACTGTCCCATTCTGCTTCTTACCATCTCTACCTGAAATTCTACTATCATCTCAACTAACAGTAAGCTCTTCGAGGGCAAAGTCTGTGCCTTTTCCTTATTGTTCACTGTATGCAAATACCTAGTACCATTTGGCATAGTGAATGTGAATGAATTAATCCCCCAGCTGAGCTCTCTGCCTCTTTAGTTGTATCCTCCATTTTATACCCATATGTAAATCTGTACATATCACTCCCCTACCTAAAACCTTGTGTCCTTTTTTCCTACTGAGTGAAATTGAAACTCCTCTCCAGCTACATTGCCAGACAGTCAAGCATTGCTCTTTATCATCTGGTAATGCCAAACTCTTTGAAGTTCCCACAAATATCATAGCTCATGTTGTTGTGCCTATACTCATGCTGTTCCGTCTACCTACAAATCCTTCCCCACTTAACTCTAGTTCATCCTTCAGTGCTCAGTTAAATCATCATTTCCTTCCCTGTATTCTAGAATTGGGGCCACATTTTTGTTACAACTCACCATGTAGTATTAGAATGATCTATTTTTATATCTCTTTAAATGATTATGTTTTTACTGCATGTTACAGAAAATCCAACTCAAACTGGAGTATGTTGGTTCACATAAATAGGAAGAGGTATCAGGCTTCAGACATAGTTTGATCCAGAATTTCATAGGGCCATTGGGGCTTCATTTTTCTGTATTTATTTTGACCCCGTCTTCCAGGATTTACCCTTAGACTAGTCCCTTGTGGTATCAAAATGATTGCCAAGTTTTATCATAGATATCCATATGGAAAGAAAGAATTTCTCTTTTCCTCATCCGCAGATGAAAGTGCTAACCTTTCAGTGATTCAGTTGGTGAAAGACTGGTGTTCATCCCTAAACCAATCATGAGTGCAAAAGAGATGCGAGTGTGATGATTGACTGACTTCGTGGCTGGAAAGTTCAGGTCCTTGTAGGAAGGGGAAAAGGATGCAAGGTATTCTGGAGGCCGCCAGTAATATCCACTGTACCTTCCAATTAGACCAGGCTCATACTGGTCCTGCATCCCCTGCCATATTCATCTTTGGGTTTCCAGTATGTAGCACAGTGCTTGATACATGCAGAGTAGATAATCAATACATATTTGCATAGCTGAAGGGAACTGAAAAGTACATCTATATCCATGCCTACCTTTATCCATCTTCCTCATGTTAGCTCTGTAGATTCCCCTCTATGCTGCTGCCTCCTCACAGCTATTTCTCACCCTTCCACTATATGAATGAATTCTTCTGCCTGAAGTAGGTTCCCATTTTCCTTATCGCTGGGTTATCTTGTTTCAATAAAAATTCACCCTAAAATCCACCCCAATCCAGAAAGATCTTCCTGTTTAGAGGCCCTCCAAAGCTTCCCTTACAAGTTGAAGATTCTGTGATAAATGCATGAACGTATCACCAAAAATGATGGAAATAGCAAAAGAGAATGGTTTTTCAGTCAGTCTTTTTTTTATTAAATATTCCCTGAAGGCAGGTGCTATGTATCTTTTGATTGTTTCTTCAAAAGAAAGAGTGTAACAGAGTAAAAAGAGACTAGACTTTGCCAGCAGGTCTGGGTCAAATCCTGGTACCATCACTTCTTAACTCTGTGAAATGTTGGGCAAATGATTTAATCTCTCTGAGCTCAGCTCCCTCCTGTGTAAAATGGGGATAATAATACTCCCCTCCCAGGATTATAATAAGGGCTAAATAAGATGAGCTATGTAATGTGGCTGGGACAGTACACGGTCAATCGGTGTCACTTCCCTCTTCTGCCTGTAGCAATCAGGGTGCATTACTGGTATACCTAATACTTTCAGTTCCATAATTTTTTCCAGTCTTCAGGAGATCCAGACTGTTAAAGAAGCTCATTGTTAGTTGAGTTTTTCTGACAGATAGTCTGGCTAAGCATGGGAATTTGAGAATCCTCAGCAATCTTTGATAACTCGTCCATGTCCCAGAAAAAGGCAGTGAGAAGGCAGCTTTCTACCTACTTCTCCATGCCCTGGCTTTGTTTTCCTGGTGAGGTGGAAGATAGACAGCTTGACAGCTGTGGTCACTTTGAAGAAATGGATAGGATGGTGTGAAACTCAGGGTTGCTGTGGAGTCTAGGAAGCTTAAAGTATCCTCAGGGTTCCTCTAGAATTCTGGGATCTTGCTTCCACATGCTGGCTCCATGATATAAAACTCAGCCTCAGCTCCTATGTCCAAAAATACACCTTGCTTAAAATTGTGTCAAGGAAGAGAAATTCTTTGTAAACTTCAACTTTAGATTCACCATTGGACATCCCTGTTTACAAAACCCTGCACAGGGCTATTATCTGGCTCTTCCTTCAGTTCTTTATACTTCTTCTTGCTTCCTCTGTATAATCTCCTTACTCCTCTCTCCCAGGTTTTGCTTCACTTTCCTTTTGGGAACAAAACAAAATTCCTCTCATTATCTAATTCAAGACATTTTATCATCAATTTTTGTGGGTTTGACTACTAATGTCATTCTACCCTTTGGAGCTTATCAAAAACTTTTATCAAATAAAGGTAGTTCCTGCTCTCAGAAGAATTATTTCAGCTATTAATAATCATTATTAATACTACATTCATCTCATATATAAACATGAGTGGATTTTTTCTTACACAATGTACGGGAAGAGCCACCCCATGGAAAGGACTGCAAGTGTTCCAGAATCCCACTGACTAAGAAACAAGAACCTATCACTTTATTTGACACCTGAATGGGAGAAGGGCAAATATCTTAAGTGTTCTTTGCCAGTGGATTTCTAACGGGGAACAAAAGATTTGGCAGCTCTTAGAGCCATTTTTTAACATACACTGGAGTTTCTTGGGGAAGCCAATGAAAGAATATCATTGCCCCAATGTGCATTTTCTCTCTGTTTATGATGCAGAATTCTTTACTTTGGTAAATCATCTGCCAAATGCTCAACTCTTTAATGTTTTACATCTCCATTGTCATTAGAAGCACAACCAGAAACAAGAACTTCAGGTTGCCTTCAGGGACACAAGTCTTCAAATCCCAACACCTTGAGCATGTGTACAGGTCACTAAAACAGAAAACATGTCACATACCTTAAGGACTTCTAAGTAAAGTTATTTTCATTTGTACAAAAGGATTGTATGTCCATTGTAGAAAGTGAGAAATATACAAATAAGAAAAAAAAAGAAAGAAAATGAACCACATCCCATTTTAGCACCCAGAAATAGCCACTGTTAATATTTAATTGTAAATGCTTTTAATCTTTCAGGCACATATGCACACCTGGGCACATAGTCTTTACAAAAGTGAATCATAGTTTTTGCATGCAAGCTCTCTTTTCGGACCTAAGGTGCACAGGGTGGAGTAAAGTATGCTACTTGGTTTTTGGCATGCAATTTTTTCAGCTCCTTCAAGGGATTCTTCTGGCTTTTTCCCCTCCTTTCTTTTTTCCAATCCTCACCCACTTAAGCAAAAAACAGCAGTGTGTTTGACATGTCATTAACATATACTATTGTTTTGAATGTGAATGTTGGTAAGTCATACAAATGATATTGTTGTATAGACCTCATAATTTCTTTTTTCTCATTCAACACAGTTTTTGAAATCTATCCATGTTGCTATATGCATATCTAGTCCATAGTTCTAATTGCTGCCTAGCGTTCTGTCACATTTTATTTACTGAACTTCTATCCTAGTTACATACACTTGAGGTGCCTCATATGAAGACCTGGGAGGAATTTATATGCCCTAGACCAAAGATAGAGATTGCTGGGTCATAGGGCATCTTTGTGTCTATTTTCACTTAGTGCCCTCAGATTAAAGCTCATAAGGGTGACTAGGCTGTATTCTCTCCAGAGTAGATGGCATTGTCCAGATTTCTACTTTTGGTCAATCTGATGGGTGTGAAGTGACATCTGGCTGTTTTAACTTGCATTTTCTGATAATCAAGGAGTTTGAGCATAGCGTCATATACTTTGTTAGTTAAGTTTCCCCATTCCAGGATTACACAGACTATTTAAGAAGGAGGTTTCCTGCCTCTTTTTCTATTTGTCTGACTTTCATGCAGATTCAAGATATCACATGCTATAAGGTTTTTGACATTGCCTGTATTTTGACAATCTGTCATCTTTGTGTTCGTTTTCTTTCTATAGTGTTTTTTGCCAAACATAAACTCTTAATTTAATTTTTTTTTGTCCAAACAGTTTGATTTATACTTGTGGTGCATATCTTTCAAATGTCACTGTTTTATTTTGTGTTGGGGGTGTGTTGTTTAAACCTGGTTTTTTTTATTATAGAGTTTCTTGTTACAGCTGGAATATTTATATGAATTAAAGGTATTTAAATTATTATCTTCTGAGTGCTTTTCTTGATACCACTTCATTGGATCTTTATAAAAACCCTGAAAACTAGGTGAAGCAGGCATTATTCCTCCCCCGCTTTATGAATGAGGAAACTGACTTGACTCAGAGAGATGTAGTGACCTGCCTAAGTACATAGCTAATAGGTGACCAGGCCAAGATCAACAGTCAAGTCTCTTTTCTCCGTCAACATCCCCACAGGGCTTATTAAGAGTCAGGGTTGTTTCCAGCAAAGTACAGTCATCTTAAACTTCTCCATGAGAAAGTCATAACCATCTGACAAGATAGTCACATCAGAATATGTTTTAATAAGACTGAATTGACCTATCATTTTGGTCTAAGAAGTGAGCCAAATGGTCTTTTGAAAAAAGGCAGAGATGTCACTATGGGAAAGGGTCACCCATCTCTTTGAACACTATCGTGGGAGGTGTTTCCTTAATGAGTCCTGTTCGGAAGTTGGTGACTGCAGGCAAATTATGATTTTTAAGATGAGCCACCTTCTAAACCGCCCTCGGGTTAGAGGTGGAATGGATCATTGTGCCTAGAAGAGAGGGAGGATATGAAGAATGGGAAATGGGAAAAAGTTTCTAATCGCTCTCACATCAGAAAATGTCTGCCCAGAAAATGAGTAGATAGTTCATTTTGACCTCAGTGCAGACCAGAAAAAGACAGATTCAAGAAAAATATGGGACCGTGGCCCTAAAATCAGTGAATAGCATCCCAGGGACAGGACTAATGAGCTGGAGGTCAGGTGATTGTTTGAAGGGGAGGGGGAAGCCAAGCTCTCAGCCCCTGCTATTGAAGGAGAAGGTGATTGAGTGATGGGGTGATGGAGAACTCATTCCTCAGTACAATCTTAATTACATTACAGAATGCTGTTTCTCAGCATTTTGTGGACCAGGAGAGAAAAAGCTCACTTGGCTGCAGGATGGTTAGGGATTTTTGATCTTGGCAGGTCCTTCAGCACCACAGGCAGTAGCAGGCGAAGCCTACGTTCTCTGACTGAGCATGTCTTTCTCATAAAAAGATTCCTTTCGCATAATCCAATTGAATGAGGTTTACAGTCGGTGCTTTAAGAAGAAACAGTATTTCAAATATTTGCCAAAATGAACTCAAAAGATTAAAATAGCAGTAATAAAATTATAGCTTCCAAACACTAGCTTAACTCTATGCCAAGCACTGTATTTAACAAGCATCACTTTATTTACCCTGGGGGAAAAAAAAAATCGTGGGCATGAGCACCATTATTATCTCCATTTTGCAGATGAGGAAGTTGAGGCTTACCGAGGTGGAATGAGTTGCCCAGGCTTACAGAGCTGATGACTATCAAAGCTGGAATGCAAATCCAGAACTGTCTGACTCCACAGATGGATTTCTGTGCTCTTAAACTTTGTATTGGTTATTTATTCCTGCATAACAAATTTACCCCAAAGTTTAACTGTTAAAACAACAATAAGCTTTGCTATCCCTTCTGAGGGTTACAAGTCCACAAGTGGCTTAGTTGAGTGTCTCTGGTTTAAAATCCCTCATGAAGTTGTGTTCAAGGTGTTGACCAGGGCTGTCGCCATCAAGCACCTTGACCAGAGCTGGGAATCTGCTCCCCATACCACCCGTGTGGCTATTGGCAGGGGAGTCTCAGCTCGTCATCATACGGGCCCCTCTAGTGGGCTACTTGAGTTTCATCTATAAAATCAAGATATCCTGTGGGTTTTTATGAGGAGCAACTGAGACAACCTATGAGAAAGTGCTGTGTAAGCTGAAATAATTTTAGACAAATTTTAGATATTACTTTTATTATATGACTTCATCGCCATATTGCATAGGATATTCAGGAAGTGGAGGTAACTCTGACTCCTGCAAAAGAATGACCGAGATCGTGTCTAATTAACCCCACACCGTAGGAAAGCTCAGTCTCTGTGAAAGTGATTTTCATCCAGGTCTCTTTAGAGTGAGGAAGATAAGGACACCTGGTTTGTGCACATATCCACCACAAGGCAGTTCATAGCCAGTGGTCTGCGTGGGATTCCATTTCCCCCTATGTTGGATAAAGGGGGAAAAAAAGGTGTTCTCACCTACAAAGACCTGGGGACAGCCAGAAAGAAAGCACCCAAACCCTTCTGTTTTCTAGCCCAAGATGTTAAGATTGAAATCCAGGATGGAAGTAACAAATGAGCTGCTTAGAAAACAAAGCCAGAGCTTAAACTAAAAAAGCAGAATATAGCATAAAGTCTTTGCAGTAAGACAGACTCATCTGTACCCATATTTGTTGAGAAAACTAATGCTCATTGAGGTTCTGTAATCTGTGGGACAACATCCTTTGTGTGTAAAGCACCTAAAAGAGTGTCTGGCACCTAGTAGTTCTCAGTAAATAGAAGAATAATAGTAGTTTTTGTTACTGCTGTCATCATTCTAACTTCATGATTGTTTTGAGGATTAAGATAACATATCCTTATTGCTCATTAGATTGTAAGTACCATGAAAATGGGAGTCTTGCATGTCTTGATTATCTGTCTTATTACCATATGCCCAGTACCTGAAAGAGAGAAGATGCTCAGCAGATATTACGTGAATGGGTATAATTAATACAAACCTAGTATATATATAGTAGTTGATAGTCATCAGCTTCATTATCATCTCCAAAGTCACCAACATCACTGTCATCATCATCACCGTCAGCAGCATTCCCATCCTCAAGACGTAAGAATACTTTGGTGTGATTATTCAACAATGTTCTCAGTCTGGGAACATGAGACCTAATTCCTCCTTCACTTCAGGTACCTTTAGCTCACAGAGGAGTCTATTTCCTTTTCCCATGATATACTTTACTCCATCATATTGGTATTATATTATTATGGTTCAAGGCAAAAAAAAAAAGTCTTATCCTTAAAAAAATTTAAGCCCTGTCACTAGATTCACCCAAAGTATCTTGGGGTCATATTCCCCTGGTATTGGATCCCACATCCTGTTTACTCCGTGGCCGTGGGAAAGTTACCAACCCTTTTTGGACCTCCATGGCCTCATTTATAAAATAAAAAATACTACTACTAACCAAATACCAACATGGCTGTTTTAAGGAATAACTGAGATGCTCTTTGCCAGAGTTCTTTCATGTGTCCTTTCCACTGTAGAAGCCCAATAAATATTTATGGAATAAGGGTGTTGACTAAATGAATGTTGTAATTTTATCCCCACCTTTGCCACAAATTCCAAAACTTGAGTCCCCACGAGAGGAAGAAGAGATCTTTCCAAACTCTAGGGAGCCTCTGAAGGGAGGGAAGATACAGATTCCAGAAGTCACTATAACTTTGGGCAAATTGTAAGGTGTGATTCAGAGCCTCAGGGAACTTACTCATGAAATAAGAGGAAATGATGTTTGCACAACAAAATGAGTGTACTTAATGCCACTAAATTATACATTTTTAAATAGTTAAAATGGTAAATTTTTTATTATATGTATTTTACCACAGTAAAAAAGACAAAAAAGAAGAAAGTCCTAGCTAGCTGGAATATTAACTTTTTGATACTGGAATGCTAAGGCTCGAGACAAATTTTACTGTATTGCCAAGCACTGCTAACGTATCAGATGCATGATCTCATGTGACCCTCTCTGTGTCTCTGAGAGCCATTTTATGGATGAGTAAACAGAAGCCTAAACTAGTCTCTCCAGCCTAAACTAGTCTCAATATGTGTCCCACGAGAGAGCTCAGGTGTTTACTTCTTAGTTTTCTGATTTTTTTTTTTTTGACAAATCATAGACACGGGCAGCTCAAATCCTTCCCAAAGAGAACTTTGATAAAGAAGGTGGTATCAAGCCCTGTCAGTGTTAGAGAAACACTTAGCTACTTCTATTCTTTGAAGCTCCCACAATATTAGAACAGAGGGAGAGAGGGAAGAAAGAAGAAACAGAGAGAACAAAACACAACAAAGACCTAGTTGCCGATATTGTGCTGTTTTTAATAATGACATTTAATTGTTATATTTGTGTGCTTTCAATAATAGCAAAAAATATCTCAGCGCACGGTAACCTCAGAAGTTCCAATCGAGGCCCTACAAAATTGAGAAGCCTGAGCAAATAGTTTCCAGCCAGTGCCTCTCCCTGCCACCCTTCAGTGCCTCCTGGAGAGAGTCCCTGAGTGGCCTTGTGATGTAACCTCAGGTGACATACTCCTAGAATATAGACGGGGTTCCAGGACACCACAGTTGGAGAGGGGAAGAGCAAGTTCAAGGCGTCCCTCAGATCATCAGTTCGGTGACACAGCGATGAGAACCAGAACCCGAGAAGAGTTCCTCCCCCCAGTCTCTTCTCATGGATGGGATTGATTGTTCAAACAGTGGTGGTAGTCACAGTGATAATAGCAATAGCAGCTAACACATGGAAGGCTTACCACATGTCTGATAAGCGCACTGTACACAACTGATTCAGGTTGGTAGGTCCAATCATTAGCCATTATCTTTTCCATGTGAGGAAACGGCTGCACACAGAAGTTAAGTAGTTTGCCCAAGGTCACAAGGTTTTCACGTTACAGAGGCAGAATGGAATTATGGAAAGTGGCTACCCTTTGTAGACACGTACAATGGAGTTACTGTGAGGATTAAATGGAATAATTCATATAAACATGTAACCCAAGCCTCAGAGCAACTTTATGAAGAAGGTCCTATGACAATCACCCTAAATTTACCAGAGGGGGAAAGCATGGCTCAGGGGAGGCAAGACACTGGCTGAGAACACACAGCTCAAAAGTAGCAGAGCTACTTATGCCTTTGGGCTGCAAGCTACTTTGGGCTGTCTTATGCCAAAGCACAAACACTAATGTGCTCTGCCCTCTGGCCTTCTCAGGAACTGATTAGAAAGCAAGAAGGTAAATTTCTGGCTATGTTGTGGCATCACTTTGCATGGTTTCTATACTGTGGAACCCACTGTTTTGTTTTTGTTTTTTCATCCAAGTAAAGAAGAATCCATAGGAGAGGGTGCCAGTCTCCTAAAATGTTTTTCATCTTTACGGTCAAACTTTATAATGAAATAAATTGTTCTGTATATTCCCTAGAAGACATTTCTTATTGAAGATGGATAGATACTGTTTGCAGCACCTTTTGTAGGCACAGGTTATGATCATGTTTCAGCCATCTTTCTGGATAGCAACACAGAACCATTCCAGCAGCCCAGACAAGGTTTTCCCATAATTGCATCTGTAATATTCCACCATTTTATATTTATTTCAGTTTCAACAGTTTCAACAGTTCACAAGAACACCCATAATCTTAGAAGCAGTAATCAACTGTTTCAGAATTGCCCCATCCTAAATTTAGGCCTCACACTTGGTAATTTAGCTAGAGTTTCATTGCTGAGTGCCACTCTTTCACAGATGAGGGTAAGTGCTACTATTTGAGCTGCATTTAATTCTTATTATTTTTCAAGTTGAACTGGATACCACGGTGTTTAATAACGCAGGGTATAATTGCCTTAATGCTGTGAAGGCACATGGCTGCCGATTTCCGTAGTGTTTCCTAGCCCTCTCTTATAAAGGGGACGTTGCTACTCAGTGGGGCTTTCCTGCCTCAATATTTTAATAAAACAAATATCGTTGTAGTACAGAATTTGTGGAGCAATCAGTTAAGAATATGAAATAGTCACCAAATACAGCTTTTTATAACTGCTAACGTTCATTGGTTGAGGAATTACTAAATGCCTGGCACTATACCATCAGCTTGTTTAATCTCACAACAAGCCTAAAAGTTAGGTACTATTACTCCCTTGGGATTGATGGGACCCCTTTATAGCAGGTCACGTAGTCTTCAGGGAAGAATGCCTGCCCCAGAGTCAAGGTCTACAGCTCCTGTTACATTGTTTTCCCAGCACAGGTTACTTTCAGTTGTATTTGTAGAATAGGAAGGAGGGACTGAATCAGAGACAGAAAACTCAACACATAACATTTTATGAGGAACAGTGACAGTCCCACATGCATTGGTAATTCTGGATGTTATTTGCCTGTTTCCCAGGTGGACTGCCATGACACTAACTGCCAGCTAGGGTTGTCCCTATTTCTATGTGCTCCTCTCCCCACCAACCAATCTGCTCTTCAAATACGACCCCAACAACAGAGAGCAGAATGAATCGTCCTTGGAATGTAAAGGATCTTACGGAGCTGTATGAATTCCCACTACTAAGATCCCTTTCGCTTTATTGTGAGACTCACATTGGTTGCCTGATGGAAAACAATTCTTTATCAAAATGTTTAAACCCTGCAGACACCAGTACTCATGAGAAAAAGTAAAAAGATTTATGATAACCCTGTTTATTTAAAAGTGTTTACAATAAGTATGTTATTTGTTAATAGATGGAGCATGACATCTTACAGGCCCTAAAAATAGAAGGTTTATACATCTGAGCAGATTTTAAGATGAATAATAGTAGAAATGATAGCTTATTTATAATACCTTCTGATTACCAAGAAATGGGATGAAATTCTAAAATGTAAGCATGTTAATCTAAATGTAACTTGAAATTCACTGGCCAAACATTTGTCATTTTGAGGATACTTACATAAGAAAGAGTAGATAAAAATCAATTCTGCTTCTAAAAGTACTTACAAATTAAGGGGAAAAAATTGGCCATATTTGCTAGTGGAATTATGTATTTTTAATGTCTTATTTTATAGCAATAATTAAATTTTGTCTTAATCATCCTCCTTACCTCTACAAATAGAAAGAGCAATCACTATGCACAATATATATTATTTTGTTTATTGCTTTATTCAATAACTATTTCTGTCTCAGCCATTGTGCACTGTGGATACAAGAGCAAGTGAGATGCTGTTCCTGCCATCACAGGTTCATTCCACCAGGAAGACAAGTTAGGAAAACAGAACCAAATAAATACATGTAATTTCAGATGATGGTAAATGTAATGTTATGATGAACGTAAAGCCTAGTTACAAAGTAGATGATACCTTGGGGAGAGGGGTAGTCAGGGAAGGCCTTTTGGGAGACAAAATTCCAGCAGGCACTAATGCAGAGGAATGAATGTTCGGATCCCTTTCGTGTGCAAACTCCTCACCAAAACCAGTTGGGGAACCACCAGTCCTACCTAAAGGAAAATAATGCTCTCCTACCTCTTCCCCCACCATTTTTTTCCTAGTTCTGTTCTCTTTGGAAAATATTTATCTAAGATTAAACAATCACTATCCATCTTTCCTTTAATATTATTCCCGAAGTGAGGCCAGTGCATTTCACGTGTCCTGACGTTGAGCCCAATTTGAGCCACGCTGCCGAGGCGGAGGCCGGTAACTGGCTTGCAGCCTCCATTTTTGAAGGTTTTTATTTGCTTGGTTCTGCCTCATCCTTTCGGCTCTTCAGATACCTCTCTTCTTGCAGATCTCACCTTACCTTTTAACAAATCCACATTGCCCCCTGATCTGTCTCTTCTGCCAGGACTGACAGTGTTATGTGGAGCTTTCCCATTCACAAAGCTGGGAGTAAGGAGTTCATATGATAACCTGGAAACAAGTCTTTGTGCTGCTGTCCAGGGCTTCACAAGCTCTTTTCTCTGCCTTCAGAGGGAGGAGGAAGAGAAAGGGAGGTGGCATTTGATAGGATTCTCCTAAAAGGAAGGTACTATCCCAGGTACTTAACATGCTTTACCTTACCTAAATTTTCCAACTTACCTGGGAGCACAGGATGTCCTCAGATTACGGGTGAGAGGAAGCAGACCCAGAGTGCTTGAACCACTTCCTCAAAGGTACCCAGTTCACAGGTGATATAGGAGTCCACTCCATTCCAGATTCCAAAACCATCTCATGCTCTCTCTACTATGTGGATCCAGAAAGCTATCACCTTCCCTTGTCCCAGAGGGAAATAATATATGGGATTCTCCCAGTGTTCAACACATCGAAAAATCTTCTACCAAATTCTCATCGTCAGTGCCTGGCAAGTAAACCTTAAAGCTACAAATTATGGTTTCAACCAAAGTTCCAGTTTCTAGAATATAATTTCCAATAAAAGATATTTTAGGCAGTAAACCAACTACCTTAACAGCAGGTGCCAAAACCCTATGGGTGATTTACAGACAAGTTGAAATAAGAAACAAAACAAATACATTTAGACCTTACCAAATTCCTCTCTGTTTGGGAGGAAGAAAAATATTATTCTCTGCAAACGGAAAAAAAGAAATTCGTTCCTCTCTGTTACATGGGTCCAGCTAAGCAGTAATGCACGACAAAGCCAAATGCTCTGATCAGTTTCTCTTTGAGCTGTTATTAAAGTTTGCAAAATATTGCTCTGATTCTTCCTGGCACGGTTTCAATATTGTCTGTTTAAACTGGAATTGGGCTGGTGCTCCTCTCTTCATTCTGCCAGAGCTGGTGATCCCACCACCCAAATCTCCCAGCACCCTGGCCTTCCTCCAGCATAGGCTAGCGACACCCTGAGAGCCATCGCCCACAGTTGGCTCTCTGATACGACTCAGATCAAAAGTGACTGAATCAACTTTCTTCCTCTTCTTTCTCTTGGCCTCCCTTTCTCACCCCCAGCATACTCATGCACACAAAGGCACACACACACATATGGGCTTTCACACTGAGCATGAATGGAAAGGAGACTGTACAGAACAGTCTGTCTCCAAAGGTCTCTTGATAGGGACGTGAGACTCTTCTTTTCCTCTGTTGAGCTGGCAGATATCTGACCCCTCCAGCAGCATCCCTTACCACTCCCCATCTTGGCCCTCTGACCTCATGCCAGCCCTACTGAACCTGTTCCATTTCCTCACACACCCCATGCTCTTTGTTGCCCTGGGCTTTGCTCTGCTGGGAACACCTTTCCCCTTTCCCTTCTCATGAACTCCAGTCTACCCTCTAGGTCTAACCTTGGGTGACATTTCTATGGTCCTCCAAGATAATGCTTAGCTGTTCCTGTTTACATGCTACTGTGGGGAGCTTATCTTGTCACAAACTTAATTGTGATTTGTCTCCCCAGTGCAGCTGCATGCTCTGAGACACAGAACTGCATGAAGGAAGACTGACTGATGTAACGTATCATCCAAAAAAGTGTATAAAAGCCCCAACACAATAGATTTTTTATTTTTTGCATGGATAACTGTCCTAGGCTAGTTTGACAGCTAGGAAGGAAGGCCTTCATCCATGCAGTCATTCAGTGACCCAAGCCAACAGTGGCTCTGCCATCATCAATAAGTGGCTTTCAAAGTCTCCCTAGAGATTTTCTCCAGTCCAGCCAGAAAGAAAAAGTGTGAAGAAGTGCCTCGTGGGAAGCTTTTATGGACCAGGTCTAAGTGTATGCATCATTGCTGTTCACATTCTGTTAGCAAGAGCTCAGTCATGTGGCCACATCTAACTGCAGGAAGAGGCTAGGCCATGTAGTCCCTGGCCTGTCAGTCCCCCTAGTAAATGATACGTGCAAGGGAGAGCATAAGATTTGGTGGATAGGTAGTCATCTAACACACAGGACAAATCACTATAGTAGCCAAATAAATAAATGAATCAAGGAGTGAAAAACACTTAGGGCAAAAGCCATCCTCTTAACGTGTTCTGATCTGTGGTGTAGGACTACGTTCACACAGCTACTTCAAATTAGAAAACTGCAAAATACCAATGGTTAAAGAGGCAGATGAAGATTGTGATTGCCTTAGCCATCTTTCATGTTCACCAACAGAATGATAGTACCTGGCACAGTACCCACCATGTAGTTTACACTCAGTGAATATCAGTTGAATAAATAAGTGACTGGAATCATAGACTACTGCAAGCAGGAATGACTTCAACAGCACCATGTTCATACTGAGCTGGCTAAGCGACCTTCCTGTCCCGGCCTGGGAAGCACACTCACTCCTCCCAAAGCGGCACCTGCTATTTTAGGCCATTGCTAATGGCTAGAAGCTCCTCTCCTCACTCATGCTGAAACCTGGCTGCCTGCACTAGCCCCATTTCGTATTGGAACTGCCCCTTCAGGTCATACAAAGGATGTGTCCTCCAGAGGTACACAAACCTGGCTGTATATCAGAACTACCAGGGAATCTTCCCAGATGGCATCCTAGAAATTCTGATTCAGTATATCCTTGGGATTGTTTAGGAATCAATAGTTTGAATAGCCCTCCAAATGATCCTGTTATGTAGCCAATCTAGGAAACCATGTGTCTGATATTTCTCTCAGGGTTAGAATCCTGCTTCCATTACTTACTAGCTGTGGTCCCTTGGGCAAATCATTTAGCCCCTTTATTTATTATCTCTAAAACTATGACAAGAACAATATCTATGTCGTAGGGTTGGTAGAAGGACTAGATGAGTATTCCAAATAAAGCATTTAGTGCCTGGCCCATGGTAGTCCTCATTAAACATAATGTACTCCTACTGTTTCACTGTTACCTCCTACTTCTTTTAACTTCTTGTCCTCTGCCTCCTTAGCTTTTCAGATATGTTAAAGCCACCATTACAAAATCCTTCTTTTCCAAGCCAGTTATCCTCAGTTTTCTTTTTTTGTTTAATCCCTTTCCCCCATGGCAGATTCTCATTTCTCTTCTCACAGACAGATTACATCCCAGAATGAGTAAGGATCAGAGCCTCTTATGCAACAGGTGTGACTGGGCTTCAGCTCTGAACTTCACATGGCACCACTAGTCATAGCAGGGCAGCTGTACATCTTCTCTTATGCTGAGACGACTTCCTTCCCATAGGAGAACCTGAGCTGAGCTATGCAAGTGTCTGAAAGAAGGGAGAAACCAGAAAGAGGATATCATTTTCTAAATGCTTCCATCCTGATATGCTCAGCCCAAGTTAACTCATTAAGTTCCTGGAGTTTGTTGTAGATTTGCAGCCTTTACTCATCATATTCAATGCCACATGAGAAAAATAATGAAAATGGTGCCTAAAAGTGGGAAAGGCAGGTCTAAAAGTCCAGTATGAAGTTAGAAAGGAAAGGGAGGGGGAAAAGGCCAAATGTAAAAAACGAAATGAGCACTAGTTAATGATGAAGTTTGCTGTGGACATTGGGAAGACATACATAAGTCCAGGGAAAAAAGTCTGGACGTTGTACAGGAGGTGCATTTTCCATAAGTCTTGTCACCGTGGGTCACTTTTATTTCCCGTAAGGTCGAGACCTATCCTTATGTGGTAGGGGACAGTGGGGAAAGGAGTGGATAAATTCATTTATAACCATAATAATTTGTATAACAAAATGTTCTACCTCAAGCTCTAGAAATATCCAGTCCCACCTCTATGAATAAGAGGTAAACCTATGTCAGTATTTTTGTCTAATAAATGAAGATTGTGAGACTCAGAAAGGCAGTGACTCACCCAGTGCCATGCCCCCATGCTGTGCCAGGTCCAAGAGGAAACCCAGGTCCCCTAATCCCTACCCCAGGGCCCTCCACTCCTCCTGCTGTCCATGGTTTCTGGAATGTTCCACCCATTCCGCCTCTCACTATTCCTCCATTTTACACACACACACACTCAAAGCCACCACATTCCTCTAAGCAGCCTTCATGCTTAGCTTACATGTCAGTCTCTGGAAGTTCTTGACTCCGCTAGGCTGACCCACTTCCTTCTCCCTGTGTGCACCCATAGAATTTTGCTTTTTCCTCAGTTATAACATGAATATCACTGGATTCTATTTTCTTTTTTACAAGACCCCACCATGATGACTTTCTTCAGGGAAGGGATCATGTATATACTTATCTGTGTATCCCTAGCTTCTTACACAGGACACAGCATGTGGGTCCTCCATGAAATGTTTGTTGGATGGTTGACAGATGGAGATATGCACAAGGGGCTGGATGGAAGGTCTTTCAAGACTGTGATTTAAACAAGTGTCTGAGTAGCTAGCTTGCTGTCAACAAGGGTTTTCTTGACCGTCTAATATAGAGAGAATCCTTCTAATGCTTTTTGTTTAGCTAATCTACCATAATTACTTACCTATATTCTGCTAGAATTTTTATTGCTGAAATGTTTATTTGGTATTGATCCTCACTATGCCCAAAAGCGAAAGATATTCTCCCAGGCATCAGTATGGTAGGAATACCACAGTCCAGATGGCCAGGGTTTGAATCCTGGCTCATTGGTTTATTGAGTATATAAATTCTTGCTACTAACTTAGCCTTATTCCTCAACTCCCTCATGTGTTGAATGGGTACAATAATTATGCCTCCTGTACAAGTGGTTTTTGAGGATTAAATGAGATAATGAACATAAAATACTTAGTATTCATCAACACTTTGGACAGTGCCTGACACAGACAGAGTATGAACCCAGTGAGCCAGAGATATGCTGAGCTTAGTCTGTATCTGGAAATCAGTTCTAAAAAGCATGAAGAGGTCGCTGAACCTACTCTGGGACTAAACAGGCCATAATTTACTGCATCCTAGCCACATTTCCCCCTCTGAGCCTCAGCTCATCATCCATTTGTGCAGAGCTGCCCTGATGTTTCAGTGAGCACAAGACCAGGCTCTGCGTACCCCCGACCATGCTTGTCCTGCCCCAAGGGATGACTTGAGCTGCAAGCTCCTTGAAGACAGAGACTGTTTAATCCTCATCCTTGTACCGCTGAGCCCAACTTGCTCCTGAAGAGCCCCTTTCATCAAGTTTTGCTGCGTTGAAATAAAACTTGTCTGAATCGCTTACCATGCTCTTTTGGGGACTTAGCTGAACTCCTGAGCACCAAGCTCCAGAGAGGCTCTGGCCCATAAACCCTACTCCGCTGCAGGCAGTTAGGGAACCTAATGATCCTGCTGCCCCCAGCATGGCACCAAGCCCGCTGTCTCCCCAATTGCTCCCAGATCCTCCCTGGGAGCCAGTGGCCCCCAGAGCCCTGGCAGCACGGCTTCCCCAGCAGCATCTGGGAAGCCAAGCCAAGTTCTCTGGGAAGTTAAAGAATGACCTTCTTTTAAGTTCCGGACCATCCTGCCTTGTGCTCAGAGTCAGAAGGCGCTCCCTGGAGTTGTGGGCTCTTTGTTTTTATGTCTGTGCCTGCCAAGAACAGCACCCAAACATAGCAAACACTGACCATATGGAGAATGAATGAATGAGGCGCACATTTTGGTAGCATCAGCCTCAAGGTATGTACTATTTATGGGATACAGGAAGAAGACTAAGGAGAGCCACTTTTACTATTTTCTAATAAAAAAGTCTTCTCCTATGAGGATTTTATGACTTCTAAAAGCAAAGGGCAGGACGGAAGCAACAAGCTCTTTTGGTCATTTCAATACATGCTCTCTCCAACCCTCTGCCCTTTCAAGAAGTCTCACTTGAGAACTATGTGTAAGAGGTGAGCAATGATAATGTCATTGAATAAAGATTGATGGGAGCAGATATAAACCCAAAATGATTTTAGTGCCAGAAATACTGTTTGCTCAACAGTAAGTTACATCAAAGGACTTAAACATTTCCCACAGAGGTCAGCAGTTCTGCAAGCGATGCGCTGAGATTCACACCTCCGCCAGAAGCTCTGCTCCTGGCATGAAAAAGAAAAAGTCAAATCTTTTAACGTCAATACCCAGAGGAGGCAATTTTGCCTTTTCTGATTATTGTTCAGGTGTGTTGTTTTCCAAGGAGCCAGTCTCTGGAGGCTTGTTAGACCTGTTACAAAATTAAAAAGCTTTGTTTTGAAATTCATAAATCTTTTTTATTGGCTTTATTTTGTTTCATTTTTTTGTAACACCTGGAACTAAAAATGTAGCCTGCAGATGGCTGTCCCGTGTGAATCTTAGAGGAACTCCAATTTCAGCTAGCATCACTTGTGTACTCAAAATTGGCCATATCTTGAAGCAAATCACCTGGACTAAACTGTATCTTTGGTTTTCTTTGTAAGATTAAAATATTGCCCTTTGTTGCCATAGCACCTGTTAACAGAGAATTATGATTTTTGGAGTCAAAGCATTGGAGATTGGAAAATAAAGATATTAACAGTAACATTGAAGCTAAACTCTTTTTCTTCCCTACTTCATTAGGTCATCACAACCACCTATGTTCTGCGTACATTATCATTTGTGTTATGAGGAGAGTCATTAGCCTGAGTTAGAATCCAGACCTCTCCAGGGCCTGCAGCGAACATGCCTCCCACCAGGTCTCATGCCCCACCCACATCCACCTTACCTGCCCTATGTGTCTTCCTTCAGAATAGCGCCTATCAACTTCCCACATGCAAAATAATTTACTACTTACGTGCATTGTTTATTATCTCTCCCCTCACTAGCATACAAGTTCCATGAATGCACACTTTTACCCTGTTTTATGCACTGACATATCTCAACTCAAGAATAGAGCCCAGCACATGTTAAGCCTTTGCTATACAGTTGTGGCCATTACCTGTTTACCTCCTATCCCATACCATGCCACTCAGATGTTTCACTGGTGGAAAAACCGAAGTCAAGAGCCACCTGGTGATTTACTAAAGATGACACAACGATGACACAGTAAACAAGGTGGCAAAAAACCCAGATCTTCATACTGCCCAATTCTCTGCCTAAATCCCATTTTAATCTTACCACACTTTTATTATGCTGTAAAATGAATAACTGTTTACGAGTTCATTCCCCGGGCACATTATTGCTTTTATATCATATCAAAGAACTTGAGACAGGCAAAAGATAGAGCCCTTCGATTGATCTCAGAAACTCAACTTTCCATCCCACAAGAATCCAAGCTTAAAACTCATTTTGAGGACAGGAGCCAGCCCCTAATAGGGTACTGTCTCCAATAAGTCTACCTCCACGTCAGGGCAGGGCTGCTGTGGTGTTTGGGTTTAGGAATCTTGAAGCCAGTCCTCTGAATTAAGGACCCTTTTCTGTTCCTGTCCACCACTCTTACAGAACCTTAGGTCTGACCTAAAGTCAACATGCTGACTTGTTTTCAGCTCTTGGATCCTGAGCAGGTCAATTTCTTTTAAGGAAACTCCAGATGCTGGAGGAAGGAACATAGGAGTGACTCACCCCTCTCTGAATCAGGCATTGAATCCATGGGCCTGGTGTATGGGGTCAACTCCTAGATGGTGGCTGAACAGGAAAGCGACAACTTTAGAAGGAAGGGTGTGTTAAAGGTATCTGTTTGGGCCTTCTGAAAAGAGGAAAGACACTAGAACCTGCCAAGAGCATACATTTATGTGAGCATGAGTTGTGTTCTCATCACCAGCAACAGAACATACCTCTTAATCCTCGTAGTAATATCTCTTCATTCTTTTAAAATTGGAATATGTCACTCTCGGCAGAAGACATGTAAAGTTATTTTTCTACTTCTGGTGCTGTTCGTAGGCTACTCTGCTGTCACGCCCATTCACAAGGCTGCTGTTCAAAAGCGAAGGACGTACCTGTACTTTTGACGAGTCAGGGGACCCATTAAGCCTGTGGCCTTGAACTGACTGGTACTAGTCTTTCAGGGCAATGATAATACAAACTGCGAGTCTGCAAAAAGTTCTGTATACTTTAAAAAGCACTTTCTTGCACGTTTTCAAAATTTAGAATATTATGAATTACCCTGAGTTAGTTATGGCAGAGATTCTTATCTCCATTATATGAGTTAGAAATCTGAATTCAGAGAATCTGATAACATGCCCTAGGTCACACAGCAGGTAAGTGACAAAGACAAAATCTTAGGTCCCCTGGCTTCTGGGTTCTTTCCACCATGACATTCTGCCTCCTGCCTATGTGATATCTCCACCTGGATGTACTGTAGGCTTCTCAGATACATGTTAAAAAACAAATTAATGATCTTCTCCTCTCAAAAAAACTCACTGCTCGTCCTGCTTATTTACTACCTGCCCCTCCCTGAATCGCCACCGTGGAGACCTTGGAGACCCCCTTGAACACCCATCCTTTCTCCTGCCACGCTTGTTAGAGTTAACCCAGGATTTTCATTCTTGAAATGTCAGTCACAGTTATTCTCTTACCAGCTGTCACTGGTATTACCCTGATTCAAGCCTTCATCATCTCTTGCTCAGCCTACACTGATTAATTAATACTTAGTAGTTTGAGTCATTCAACAAAATCACCACTGAACCTCTGCCTGCTATGTGCCAGGCACTGTGCCTGGTACCAGGCAGACTCTACTAAGCAAAAACAAGCATGGACCTTGTTTGCATGGTTCTCTGTTCTCTCATTCGTAATCATCAAATAATCACCCTGACAAATGTAAAAGGGCAACTAGGACAATTGCTACAAAGGCAAATAAATGATCACCCTGCCGGCAATGCCCATGCAGAGCATATTTCTAAACTATAAATACCATGGTACAACCTCTGCTTTAAGAGGTTCATAACTACCCATTGTCTGCATGATAAAATCAAAACACATTAGCCTGGTATACATGTCTCTTCATGATCTGGCTCCAAACACTAGGTTAGGTTACAAGCCACTACAACCTCCTTTCTCCCCCACCCCTCACTCAATTAACTCATCCTGTGACTAAGCTATATCTGATGTTTTTTTCCACATCTTGCCATTCCAGAAACAACTGTCTTCCTTCATTCTTCCGCATCTAGGCTTAAGCAAAACTCTCTTCCAGAAATGCTATTCCTCTAGCTATACCGGGAGATAACCTCAGCTTCCTACTCCCTGGATGTAATTAATTATTTCTTGTTATATTCTAACAAGTTTCCCACCCCACTCATACAGTAATTTTCCCATTGGAATATAGTTAGTTACTTTCTTTTTCTACTTCCCTCTCCACCCTATTGTGAAGCACCTGTGGACAGAGATTGTTTTAATTAATATAGGTTTGAATTTATGTTTTTGTCATTGCATAAGCCAGACCATAAACACATAAAATGGGGAGACAAAAATATTATGTTTGCATGTTATTTCTTGATACCATGAGTCTAATTTGTCATGAGCACTCCTTCAATCCCAATTTAACTCCAAGAAGTTTTTACTCCTGTTATTTTTTTTAGTGCAAATAATTCCAGAAGTCTTTATAGCATCATTTCCTATGGTGATATGTCATCTTTTTTCTCTCTACATAGTATGTCCCCCACCCCTCCTGTTTTTTAAACCTCTGGCACAAGGAAAGGTTTGCACACTTGCATAATCTCTGGTTAAGTGATTACAAAGTGACCATATCAAAATATAGAAAAGGTGCCCTTTGGGGAGAATGAGAACTATCAGTGGGGTAAACTATCAGGAATGGATGAAGTAACTGTCAGCTCTGTTTCCATTACCTGGTCAAACCCTGGTCTAGATGGTTCTCTGTGCTTAAATTTTGATTATGACCAATCAGATCCCAGGCTTTGCAACCAGAAATTGAGACACACATGAGAATATTTGAGAACAATGAGAAAGTGACTTTACAACATGACAAGAGTGGTTTAAGAAAAATGTAATGATTAATTAAAAACAGACCCTTGGGAAGGAGGTAAGTTTTTATTAAAAATGTATGCTTCTTAAGCACCTGTAGATCTAGGATCTGGCAATGGAATGAAACAATTCTTAGAGGCTGTCAAATGTCATTTCCACAACCTAACAGTCACAGAAACAGTCATAAAATACAGAATCTTGGCCAGATTATTTATGTAGACCACAATAATGAGAGATATCTTTGTAAAATAAAAAATAATGATAATAGCCTAGCAGAACTGCTATGAAACAAGATATTATTCACCATTTCCATTACTGAAGGACATGACAATGAAATTATGCACAACCAAGTACTCACCTGCGCTGGGGTGTATGCCGAGACACTTAACTTGCCCAAGGGCAGAACTCCCAGCTTGGTCCCTCCATCCATGAGCAGCCTCAACCATTTACCCAGAATTCCAGACAGGCCTTAGCATTTTCAGTGTATGCCATTACTTTAAAAAGATGAGTATGGACTTGAATGTTGATAATAAGGGTGCCAATCAGATAAACAGTGGAGACTCAGGGGATAAATTCTGTTTTGTTTATCCATTGCTGGGTAACAAACTACACCCAAAACTTTGTGGCTTAAAACAACAACCATTTTATTTTGTCTCACAATTTTGAGTGTTGGGAATTGGGGCAAGGCTCAACAGGGCAACTGTTAAGCTTCACATGGCATTGGATATGGTTCCTATGTAGTACTCAAGTGGTGGCAGAGCTGGTCTAAGACAGCCTTCCTCGCATTCCTGGTGCTTTGGCAAGAATGGCTGGAAACTTGGCTCAGCTGGGCCCTCCTTTTCTCCATAGATTCTCCAAGCTTCTCCACATGGTTTCTCCTGCAGGGTTGTCAGACTTCTCAACAGATCAAGTGGAAACAGCCCATTCTCTTATAGGCCAGCCCTAGAACTGGCATAGCATCCTTCCTCCATTCTCCACTCATCAGAGCAGTCAGGCTAACCTAGATTCAAGAGGAAGGGAAATAGACCCCTATCTCTCACTGGGAGGGGATGTCAAAGAATTTGTATCCGCCTTTAATCCACCCGGTTAAGAAAATTACCTTGTATATTGATTGAGGAACTGTACTTTAGATTTTTTTTCAGTCATTTATAAAGTACTTATTGACCACTTTCCTGTTACGTGCATAGCACTGTGCTGTCTACTAAGAGGGATTGAGAAGACCTACAGGGCACAGTCCTCCCCTCTAGGAATCTGTACCTAGATGTGAACGCAAGACAAACACACAGCACGCAATCAGAGTGTGTGAGAATATAATTAAAGTGGCAAAATGCACATCATAGACCAGTGTGGCCAACAGAAATGTCTAGAGGGCTCATAGAGGTGAGCTGGCCTGAGGACAGTAGGCAATGTGATGAGGACTGTGAGAACTGAGAACTGGAGAGTCTATGCTCTGCTCAGCTCCAGCCAGTCACTGTCATTGGAGGATATGGGACACAGATGACACTACTGCTGATTTTTCAAAGTATGAATCTCCCAGTTTTTACATGGTGGTGATTAACTCACATTTGGCCTACACGCTACCAGTTTTCAATCCCTAAAATGAACAATAAATGCTTTAAAGATTCATCAGAAGAGGAGATGAAGTGAAACTGGACAGGGGCTTGCAGACCAGTGCCAGGCTGTGAACTGCTCATTACCGATTCATGGTGGGACAAGAAAATAACTTGAGAGGAAACATGTAGGCTCCCGAAGTAATTGAATATCCAAGCCTCTAATTGGTGCCCTCATCTTGTTGAGTACAGACTAACCCTGGTGCTGCAGGACGAGGGCTCTGAGCTGTGTTTGGTATGAATGGTGTGCTAGTCATGCGCAGTAGGACCACACGTGACCAAGCGCTGGACGACAGCCCCATGGTGAGACCCCAAGGACAGTCGGGCCTCAAAGAACAGGTAGCATTAGGATAAGCATGAGGGGACAGGGAGCTTGTCCAGGTATTCAGAATGGCATGCCCCAAAACCAGTCAGGAAAGCACTGAGAGTGGTCAGGGGAAAGTTTATTTGTGAGGGGTGTTACAGAAGGTGAGGATGGTTGGAGAGTGATTATGGAGAGACTCAGAACCAACCTTGTACACTGGAATTTATCTTGTGAAGAATGAGGAGCCCTGGGGTGTCTTTTAATGGAGGTAGACAACACCTTTTGTAATGCCCTTTCTCCATTTTTCTCCTTTCTTTCAAAGCCTGGTTCAAATCCCACCCTCTGCAGGTCTGATCTGGGCAACAGAGATTATGTGCATGAAATCCGATTAATCATGTTTTTGCATCAACTAATACCTTATACTATTAATTATCTTCCTGTAAGTATGTTTTCTTTCCTCTCTAATATTTTAAGTCAGCTGGAGGCCAAAACTCCCATACCCAGCTCTGAGTCTCCTTGAGAATCTAGCACAATCTCTTGCTCACAGTGAATATTCATTTGGTGATGAACACGACACTTTTGAGGGGGAGACTCATGTGGAAAGAGTGTTTTGAATAAGTTAGAGCAGAATAAAGACTTAGAGACCAGTTAAGAAACTATTTTAAGAGCCTAAGAGATGAATGCTCAGACCAGGGATTGAAAAGGAAAAACTAATGTAGGGTGTGTGTATCATAAAGAAAGACTTACATATACGTGTTAGGTGCCTAACGGCATACCACTGGTTTCCTGAAGTTTCATACCACATCCATGCATGGCTGGTATTTTATTTATTGAAAAACCTTCAGAATAAGCTCCCATACTTGGAAGTTTTCCAGATTACTGAAACCTGCTTTTTTTTTTTTAAGTATCATTGATATACAATCTTATGTTGGTTTCAAATGTACAACACAGTGGTTCAACAGTTACCCAAATTATCAAATCCCTACCTCCCTCTTGTGTGGTTACTGTCTATCAAGGTAGAAAAATGTGAAACCTACTCTTTAAAGTATCTAAATGTATTTTTAAAATTTCTCGTTATGCACATCAGTTTATTATACTAAATGGCCCCAGACTGCTGCAGTTCAGTACTTTTTCTGTTTCTTCAACCCTCTACTAAACTACTACTAATTGATACTATCTATAGGTCCTTCTACTCCGATCCTGCTATCTTACTTCACTGAACTTGTTCTGAATAAGAATGAAAGGACACTTCATGAATATCCATGGAGTAGAGAGCACTTAGTAACAGCCATTTTCCTCCTATAACAGCTATATTCCTATAATATAAGATTATATATTAAAGCCTTTTAGCTAACATTTAGATTTATTTAGGTTTTCTACATCAGGAGTCAGCAAACTTCTTTTGTGTGAAGAACCACATAAGTATTTTAGGCTTTGTAAGTCATACGACCTCTGTAGCAGCTACTCAACTCTTCTGCTGTTATTTGAAAGCAGCCATAGATGAATAGACATAAATGAATGGGTGTGGCTGTGTTCTAATAAAACTTTATTTATAAAAATAGGTGGTGGGTTGGCTTTGCCTTATAGGTACTATAGTTTGCCAATACCTGTACTAAATTATCAATATTGTCAGAGCCTAACTTTTGAAATAGAGGAGTTTGACTATAACTTGGTTTATAAAAATAATAGCAAAATTTTTTTCATGTGTAGAGAAGTTATGTTTCTTTAGACTGATCATTCTTCTTCAGATTTTTTTAACACTTCAAATAAATTATCGTAACAATGTAACAGCCTGACCCCCTTGTTTAACATCTCATCTGAGGAGTGGTCCTATCCAACCTCTGCCCCCCACCCCCTACCAGTGTTGCACTGCACCTTCTACTCTTCCCTAATTTATTATGTCCATGTTGTCTAGGGCAGTGTCTCCTACACTACTAATTTCAGTAAGAAATGGGAGCTTTGTCATCAGCTGGCAAGTCAAGGGAAAAAATTACAATTTCATGAGTGCTATAGCTTTAAGGCAAAGATAAACAACAGCTATTTGTATTGTATTCATCTCTGTTTACTTTCCCTCCACCTCTTGATTTCCAAAATAAATTAAATACTATATTTCTAACATCCGTACCATGGTAGACAGCATCCTGCATGTATGCCTATTAAAAGTCCTCCTGCTTCAGTGATATTTGGAGTTTCGCTGAGGCAAAGCTCTGTCTCCTTGAGCCTCTTTAGCTGAACATTGCATTGCAGGATGAAATGCTTGACGATGTTGCCTCTCTAGATGCTGATGTCTCTACCCAGGGCACACACTCTTACTGTCAGCTCTGACATGCTGCAGAAACCATAACCCCAACACACACACTGCTAGATGTTGAAACAAAAGATCCTGACATGCTGGCATAGAAAGTGAATAAAAATGTGCAATATACTTGGTTGCTGTCTAAAGTGACATTGTGGTCAGGCAAACTTCTGTCTCTCTGTGCAGCCATTCTGTCACAAGGACATGACTGAGTCTACTCACAGTGTTTCAGTTTGTTAACAAGGTAATCTGTGTCTTCTTCAGATTCAACTGTGAATAAGCCATGACTGAGATGAATGAATCCCCAGTGATTCTTGCTTGTTTCCATGAGGATATTATTGTTTGAGGCCACCACCAGATTATCTAAAAATGCTTGGGATTATCACAAGCACATCTGCATCTAACTTGAACTTTACTTTCAAATTCCCAGGTTTTAGGTCGTATACGTGTGTGTGTGTTGGTGTGTGTATGTGTATGTGTGACATATTAAAATTTCCCCCTTTTGAGTGTTTTTTTATTCTACTCTTTTTGAACCCATTAGAACTGGCCTAGACCCCTCTCATCATAAGCCTGATGAGAGCTAAGGAGTAAAACAGGAGGAGCCCTGCAAGTCCTGCTTAAGCCCTAATAACCCCAGTGTGTCAAATAAAAATAATCATACAAGGTCCTCAGTCCAAGAGTCAGAAGATCTAGGTTCACTTCCAGATTCTGCAACTTGAGATTCTCGAATAGGTCTTGCTCAGAACATCTGTGAAAATTAACAAGGTAGTGAATTTCGATTACCTATTGCTGCATAACAAACTGCCCATATTTTCAAGGCCCAAAATGACAACAGTCATTTGACTATGATCGTGCAGCTTGGGGGAGGCTCGGCAGAGGTCTCCCCTTTCATCCGCATGCGCTGTCAGCTGGGGCTGGGACAGCCACATCCAAGATGGCGCACTTAGACGGCTGGCACGTGAGTCCAGGCAGGTGGCTGCACGCTCAGCTGGAGGGTCGACTGGGAGCCTCAGTCTCCTCCATATGGGCCTCTCCATGTAGCTCCTTGACTTACTCATAGCATGGTAGCCAGCTTCTAAGGAGGAAACAGAAGTTTCCAGTCCTAAAGATTAGAGCCAGAACTGGCCCACTGCTATTTCTGCCATATTCTACTGGACAAGGCAATCACCGGCCTGGCCCAAATTCAAGGCAGTAGGAAAAAGATCCCAAATCTCAGCATGAGGTAAAGAGAGAGAAAGGCTACAACAAAGAGTTGGCAACCATATCTCACATTGTGTTTGGAAAAATACTTCAATTTTTCTGGAGATCATTCATGATTTTGTTGTTTGTAAAATGTAAATTTTATCCAACAGGAGTTAGATTTAAATCCAGCATCTTATTTCTTTGCAAAAGACTGAGGTCCAGCCTCCCTGCTCTCTTTTGAGATTCACCATGTTCCCCCTCTTTAGTAAAAGGGAAGGATTTGAGATTTGCTGGGCATCTCCTGGATGTAAGACCCATAATATATGATCTTTCATTTTCCATGCTTCTCTGCATCTCAAAAGTGCTTTTTTCATATTTTAACATTTCTGAATTGTATATTTTACACTTAGGCAGTCTTGTAATCACTATAGGTCATATGGAAGTCTTGTTTGTATGAATTTGGCTGTGATTGTTCCTATTTTGATTGCTCCATTCAAGTGATATATACTATTAGTACTTCACCTGTTGAGTTTAATTGCTATTTTAAAATGTCTTAGAAATATTACACTATAATGTGGCATTGAAATGAAAATGTATCTTGTATGCTGAAAGTCATAGAAATAGAGTACCATTAGTGAAGCAAATATTTGACATTGAAGAAATGACCTCAATTTTATATATTTTTGCAGAGCAGCAGTCATGGGCTTTACACCACCTATGATAGGAAAATGTCACAAGTAGAAGAAGGTTGTTCTGTGTTTTATTACTGGGGTACATGCAAAAGGATTGCCTCCCATACACAAAGTTTGTACCTGATGGCAGAGAAATTACCAGATTCTTCAGAATAAATGAAAAAAAAAAATCTCAAAGCAACAAAGGCTAATATTGTGCCTTGTGCAGGACTATCAGAAAAGCATGGGATCACAGTGTAATTAGCAGTGGGTTTGGTTTTTTTTTGCCTTTCTTAGAGGTACATTAAAAATTGCATCTTGTATTCAATGAAAAATAGTAGTTCTCACAAAACCATCTGCAAACCATCTAGGTATTTCCTCCTTTTACACATGAAGAAGCTGTGGCTCCGAGAGGTTAAGTAACTTGACCAATCTCAAATCCAGCACATGGAAGAACCTATTATTCATTATCCTATACTGATTCCTTAAAATTGTAGGGCAACCAGATGGGTGACTCTAAAGAGCTATGATGGTTGCACAGTGTGACAACAGTCTACCTCCTGTCTCCAAAAGGCTTCAAAAATAGGGATGAAGTACTATCGCTATCCCCTAATACCGAACTTACTCTCTGCAGAGAGAACTTGTCGTGGGCGTGGGCCACTGTCAGGATTCCCTCACAGTCCTGTTGAGAAGAGTAACGAATAAAAACACTTACTTGTATAGAAAGTTTATAAGGGGCCCCAGAATGCTAAATAATGAGAGTAATTGCTCTGAAATACAAATTATTTAAAATAAGAAATATTTTCCAACCCTTGAAGACAGAAGTGGGTTTTGGGGAGACTTGCCCGAACTGTCATTTTAACCGGGTCAGTAAACATTCCTTGACTACTCACAGGAGAGAGCTGTGGTCTGGGCCACTGCTGCACACTGACCCAAAGGAAAGGCCAGGAGCCTCCTCTCCCCATCCCTGCCAGGGCCAACCCCGTTGTGGGGCCCCCAAGGGCAGCACCAGGGGCCTGCCTCCCACTTATGCACTTCCACAGAAAAGATGGGGGGGAAGGCTCACAGGCTGCCCCTACCATAGTAAGAGGGACTCCATTGCTTCTTTCTCTGCCTTTCATTATTTACCATATATTTGCTCAGTTTAGAGACTATGCAAGTGCTTGAGGCTGCACAAAGGTATATAAAATGCAAGCCCTTCAAACATGAAGTTTCCCCCACTAGGCGGGAGGATGAAGCTGGGGCAGAATCCCCAGCCAGACCTGTAGCCAGTGATGAGAACCTGCTTCTCCCCGCTCAGCGGGAAACTTGCATTCTGTACAAGCTGCAGGACAGTGTGTGGCAGTGGTTTTCCTGTGTGTGTAGCTCTCAGTAGACTGGCAGCTTTCTGAGGGCAATGACCAGGGCAATTTGTTTTTCATCTTCTCTCTCCAGTGTTTCGCACAGTACCTGGTACAGCAATCAAGAAATGACATTTATTTTTTTCATTTGTTGATCCATCTATTCAACAAAACCATATAGAGTTTCAGAACCAGGAGAGGAAGGCTTTGCAGGAATATGTGAAGCCTTATAGAAGGAGCCTGTACGCTAGCCTTGTAAGAAGGGGAGAATTTGGGCAGGAGGATCAGGAAGGAAGTAGGGACCATATGAACAAAAGAAGGAAGGGTGATATGGGACAAATTCCATCAATTCCTGTGTCTGATTGCAGGGTGGATAAGGCTACAAAGATAGGCTGAAGCGTGATCATAAAGGACTTAGAATATTAGGTCACATGTTTTTTTCCGATGGGATGCCATTAAACAGAGTCTCCCTCCTCAGAGCACTCAGGAGGCAGCATTGCTCTGGAGAAGAGCAGGGAATAGCAGTAGGATAGGCTTCCCATTAGAAAAATGAGCCTGGGATTGGTTTTCCGTCTTCCAAATGACATAACATGAATGCTGCATTAGAACAACAAACTCCAGGTCTCGTCTGTGATACTGATGATGCTTCCTTAGGGAGGGGGCAGTGCATCGGCCCTAAGAACCACGTACCAACTTCCCTCCTGGCTCTGTCAGTCATCAGCGGGGTGGCCCAACCTCTGTGCCCCTTAGTTTTCTGGGTTTCAAAGTGTCACTGCCAATCATCTCAACCTCAGAGCCGTTACAAGACTTAAAGGAGATGACGCACAGAAACACCATGAGAACGATACCTGGCACACACGGGTCCCACAAATGTTAGTGATCAGTATCCCTTCTCTTCTGTAGGCTTTGCTTTCCTTACCCAAATGGAAATAATAGTACCTGTCCCAGCCCATTTCTTCTGGACCCTGACAGAATAAAATGCAATTAAATGTGTGAAAGCAATTTGGAAGTTAAGTGCTGCATAGAGGCAAGGTGGTTGTAGGGCTGTTAATTACCATATCCTTGGCTGAAAGGTAATCCCAAGAGCCTGGGCAGAAGGTAGGGAGCTCTCGCATCTCCAGGTGATTGAATAAAGGTGCGGGTATGTGAATGGCTTCTCTAGATGCAATATGTCAAGGTGAAGACCTTAGCTTTTGACTGGTCCAAGATGACATAAAGATGGGAATAGGGAAATCTACTGAGCAAGAAATAAATAAGGTTTAAGCCCTGAAGCTTTGCAAGCAGTGTAATTTCAAACACCATAATCCTGGACATCTGGGTTCTGTTACCTTGAAATCCCATTAAACCTTCAGTTTCATAATTCTGTACGGAACCTGGTAAATTGCAAGATCCTGCTGATGGCCACCAGCCAGTTCAAGCAATTAATCACAAGGGTCCCCAAGCAGGTTTGCAACTCATGCCAAGTGGATTCTTTAAGGGGAAACTGTGTACACAAAAGAAATAGCCCAATCCACGCCGTTTCATAGCAATGTGCTTTGTAGCTCTGCCAACACACAGAAAGTATCTGTTATCATTAAGACATGCAAGCTCATAACTTTTTCCTCAATGGAAATTATTACTCACCAGCCCAGAGATGATCCCCAAACCTCATTAACTATAACATATACTGTAACCTGCTGAGAGCTGACAAATCCAAATTAGACACAACCCTACCCTCTCCCCACCTTGAGCATTCTCTCATTTGGGGGAACTCAACTTGAACGGAGCTCTCTTTCCTTTTGAACTTTTCTAGAATGTCTGGACTGTTTGCATTTGCTCCTGTGTTCCAAGCCAAAGGGTCAAAATGCACAACAAAGACATAACCTTGGAGCCTGGCTTTGGAATCCAGCTAGACATAGCCCACGGTGAAAGGGCCTGTAACAAAAGAACTATTTCTTATAAGACTTCTTGCTTGGTTTTCCAAACTCAAAAGGGTTTATATAAACGAGATGATCTTCTGCACTTCAGAATGTTTATAAAGTATTTCCTAATCACTATTTTGTTTATAGAGTGATTTTGGGAACATGACAGGAACAGGGAAACCTTGAGCCCTCCCTACAGAAGGCAGGAAGGAGGAGAGTGGGAAACAGTACATTTACAGTGTAGGTGAAAGGATTTGCCGCTTCACCTAGCTTTTTAGGTTTCTTCTTTCTGAAACCTTTTTTCTAAATCTCTCAATTTCAATTTTCTGCTCTACAGAGCTGCTGTCCACTCTGGTAGCCACTAGGCCCATGTGACCATTTCAATTTAAATGAGTTAAAATTTAATAAAATTAAATGTTAGGAAATACAGCCACTAGCCACAGGACAAGTTCTCTGTACCTACCTGTGGCTAATAGCTGCCATATTAGACAAAGCAGATGTAGAACATTTCCATCCATACAGAAAGTCCAGTGGACGGTGCTGCTCTTGAGTAAGGAACTCCATGGCCTTGTTACTCAAAGTGTGGTCCACAGATCTGCACCACTGACATCACCAGAGAGCTTGTTAGACCTACATGATTTGCATTTTGACAAGATGCCCAGTTACTCATATGCATATTAAAATATTAGAAGCACTATTCTCAAATACCCTTTCCCTCTAAGATACTGTATGGTGAAATCCATCATTGTTATCAGCATTATTTGTTCATATATATTCAGCCTGTATAGAATTATTTCAAAAAGACACACTTTAGTCCCTTGGCACTTAGCATGCAAGAGCAGAAACACTAAGTGTACCTTTAAACTTTAAACACTAGGTGTAGACTACTTTAAAAGTGTGCTTTTCTCTTTCCCTTAGAAAAGCTGTAGGAGAATTTTTTGGAATATATTTTTTCTGAAGAAGCAACTCTCAGACAACATTTTTCCAATGAAGCAGCTATTGAATTGGTTAACAAAGAGGCCCTTGAGATGAAAACAAGTTTAAATAGAAAGACAAAGAGGGGGTAGGATGAACCTCAAAAAAAAAAAAAGGGAGAGAAAGAAACTTGACTTACTCACTCAGTTGGCAAACACAAAAAGCACCATGCTGAGTGACTGACTGAGTCGGGTGAATACAGAAGCAATGAGAAATTAGGAAACATTCCCTCAGAATATAATCTGCCAGCTGGTCTGAGACTGTGGAGATGGAGGGGAGTTTTAATGGCCACTTGGATTAAACTTCAAGGTGTATTTTCGTGCTTTATCGGGAGAGTCATTGTTTGTGCCAGTGAACAGTTTTCTTCTGGAAGGTTCTGTGGGGCTTTTAGAGTGGCTGTCGGAATTTAATGACTTGAGATGCTTGCCTTTGTCCAGTACATAGCATGGAATCACTGGGGATCCCTCTGACTAACTGGCTGTACAAACAGATCCCTGCTGAGAGCATCTGGCCTAATGATACTTTCTCCCAGAAATGTATCAGATATATTATGTGGTGCAAGGTGGTAGCCGCTGTTATCAGCACACTTCTAGTTCAAGCATTAGTCTGTAGACAGAGACATCATCAAGTGATTCTAGTGTGGTGTAAGTGCAATAATACAAATGTGAAACTCCACAAGCCTGCAGCATCTTAGGCAATATTGGGCATTTTCCTAAGTGTTCAGTGGAATAAATGTTGCTTGATTGATTAACTGATGCATGCATCAGCTTGTAGAAATGAAACAATCCTGGGACAATGGAACATGCCCTATGTCCTCAGAGCTTTGAATGGGCTGGAGAGCTTGCTGAGAACTTGCCATTCCTGTCTTGCCCTGTTCTAAAACCCAGTACTTGAAACACTGTACTATATTATATTGAGGATTCTTGGTATTTTATTATATGAAGTGAACGAGACTGTAAACCTAATTTCCCCACAGTCGGCACACTTTTCTCTGTCTGAAGGACAAATAACTACTATTTAAGTACTGAGGAAAAGACATAGGTGCTTCCAGGGATTGGTGCCAAGCTGGCTTCATGAGAGTAACTGAGCTGCTTGTGAAACAGAGAGATTTCCGACCTCCTCCTGGACATTTTGAATCAGTGGAAATGGAGAGAGGCTGGACAAAATTTAAATATTAAGAAGCTCCTTGAAATGAACCTGATGCAGTCAAATTTGAGAACCTCTGGCCAAAATGTCAGAGTTCTTAATCCTTGGAATCCAGAGACTCAGTTTAACCCACAGGAACCAGAGTCAATGTCTGAGAGGTTTGTGAGCCGCATGGTGTAGCCCAGCAGCTTCACAAGGAGCCGTCCTACTGTAGCTCAGGAGGACAGTAGGGGGACACACAGTGTCTTTTTTACTTTAGGGCTGAGGAAAAGGAAAGGGACAGTTTGCACACACACATTCTTTCTCTCACTCTGTGTGTGTGTGTGTGTGTGTGTGTGTGTGTGTGTGTGTGTGTGTGTAGTGGCCCAGCTTCATTCATCTCACAAACCCTCCAAAACTCCAAGAGAGGTGACAACCTAAGCCGATGAGGACTGCAAAGCCAACTGCAGAAAGGCTCCTCTTGTATCAGGAGACAATCACATTCCAACTGAAACAAATCCAAGTGCTGTGAGGGTAGGTGATGGAGGCCAAGGTCTTCCTATCCCATCTAGGTATAAATGATTGCCTGGAAATGTTCCCATGGAGCCTTGGGACCTCATAATGACTTCTTAGCACTTCCAGTATCAACAGCTTCCTGACATGTCATAACCAGACCAAGGGTCACAACCTGCCTGAAAGGCTGCAGCCTGTGTTAGCTCATTTCTCTCTCCAAGCCTGACTTTCTTCATCTGTGGAGTGAGGTCATGGCATCTACCTCTTCGTGTTGCTACAGAATGGACACAGGTTCTTAGCATGACACTGGGCAGGTGGTAAGTTCTTGATTAACAGTAGGGCTTGTTATTCTGGTCATTGTTATCTATAGGCTCTGTGTTAGGATTCTAGGTTAGAGAAACAGAACTAATCAGAGCTATGTCAATGTATCTCTCTCTCTATGAAGAGAGACAGAGCATCAGTAAGAGAGATGGTAGATAGATAGATAGAAAAATAGATAGATAGAACTATTACAAGGAACTTTTGGAGGCTGAGAAGGCCCAAGATCTGCAAGCTGGAGAACCAGGCAAATTCATGGTGTAAATTCCTTTCAAGACTGAGTCCAAACACAGGAGAAGACCAATGTCCAAACTGAAAGATAGGCAGAGAAAGAGTACATTCTCTCTTACATAGCTTTTTGTTCTTCTTGGGCCTTCAACTGATTAGTTGAGGCCCATCCACCTTAGGGAGAACAATCTGCTTTACTCAGTCCACTGATTCAGTTGTTCATCTCCTCCAAGAACACTCTCACAGACACACCCATGTTTAACCAAATATCTGGGCGCCCTGTGGCCCAGTCAGGATGACACATAAAATTAACCACACCAGAGTCATTGTGGTTTCCAGTTTATTAGGAGTTATGAGAAGTTACAGGCTAGTTTGTATACATCATCTCATTTATTGTCCCTAACTCAAGTCCTCTGCCAACCTGATATCCATCTGATCTCTACTTCCATGCAGTCAGGAGGTAGAGTTGATTTCTTAACCATGCTCTCAGAGGGCAATGCCCCCCACACCTCAACCCCAAACTATTCGGTGGGTAGATAATGGCAGAAATGAAGCCAGTACAACTGAGAAGGCATATGACTTCTCCCATCAAAGGGCTGGTAGCAGAGTTCAGTTTTATTGCCACATAAATCCTCCTTTGTCCTTCTTTTATCTCCTAACTTCTCCCATACATGCTAATTAATTAATTGAGCGTATCTGTGTAAATCATCCCATCTTGATTCTTATAATGGTATGCCTGTGAGGGTTCTAAAAGTTTGAAGTGATTTAGTATCAGACGTTTTGATTACATTGAATATAAAATCAAATAAAATGAGCAAATGATGAATAGAGGAGGGGAGTGAGGTCTGAAATTAGCCTTATTCCCTGTACACACAGAGGCACACTTAAGTTGGTTTTTATCTTGGCCTATTTTGGGCATGATATATTTGGCTCACTACCAGAGTCGAAGATAAACAAGGACCATATCCTCTCAACCAACCTCAGCACTATTGACATTCTGAGCTGGATGGTCTCTGATGTGGGGGGTGGGGGGGTGGGGGGGGATGTATTGTGTATTCTAGGATGTTTAGCAGGGTCCTAGGCCTCTACCCACTAAATGCCAGTGGTAGCCCCCAAGTTGTGACAACCAAAAATGTCTTCTGACATTGCCAGATGTCCCCAGGAGACAAAATTGCACCAAGTTGAAAACCATGGCTCTAAACATAGAAAAGATTTTAGACTGTTAAGTATAAAGGTACTACTGGTTAAACCTCTTATTTATGGCACTTTGTATATAGAACTCACGTTCGATGAGCATTCTTTCACACAAACAGAGCTGTTTGCTTTTGCTCCTGCATTCCTTTTGGTGTTAAGGAGTTTGCTTTCCTAACAGATTTCTTACTGAGCCAGGAAAGCATTGTGGTGAGAATGAATCTGAGTTCCAGTCTCAGACCTGAGTATTCTAGCATTATGGCTGTGATAAGTTAATGAACCTGGCCTTATTTTTTCCAGGTGTATTATGAGGCTGCAATTCAGGCCTCAAAGATGGCAGTGAGGATTCAATGAGTGACTGCCTATAAAACCTTAGTTGGTCCATTGTATCAGCTCAATAAGTGTTCTGCATGTTAGTGGCCATTATGTGGAGGCACCTTTGGAATGTTCATGTCACACCTGATATAAATATCAAAATGCAATTCAGATCCACCCCTAAGGGCCTCAAACTTGAGTCACAAAACATATTTTGATAGAGGATATGGTCCTTCTTTTTGACTGCAAGACACTCAACAACCCTTTTAAGAGATGAAGTCTTATTTCTCTCATTCAGCACATGAGAGGTAGGGCTGCCTGCACACTGCATCTCTGCTCACCCAAACATACTGATCAGCCCCTTGCTGCTGGAGTGGGGAAAGCTAGTGCTGGACAAACTCATTCTCAGATCTGTTCTTGGATCCTCTGCCAGGCTGGCTGTTGCCTCCCAGACCAGCCCTTCCTGCCTTTGAAGTGAACTATCCTTATCGTGGAACTGGCTGTAATGTCTGCACTAATCTGGGGAGCGTGGAAGCCAAAGTGTGTTGCCTGTGGCCTTGGCAGGCGAGGAAACTGTTTTCTGTCTCCTGGAGGGTGGAAAGGCTTGACCTCTGGGCCTGTTTCTTTTTCCTGGCCCCAACCTATGGCATTAGAACACTAACCTATTTACATCTCTAGTTTCTCTAATTTTGAGAATTTGTGCCAAAAATAATAATAAATAGTAGCCATCACTTAGTAGATATTAACTATTTGTCAAACACTATGCAAAAAAAAAATACTTTTTCTGTGAACACATTTCATCATCACAAAAACCCAGTGAGGTGGGGATTATGATCACCATTTTAACAGTGAAGATGTTGAGGTTTGCAGAAATTCATGTTTTCAACATCACATAACTTGTAGGTGAGCCTGGGATGTCAACTCATATCCGCCTGATTCCGGAGCCTCTTAATCAATAGACTCTAATGCTTCTCTACTCATCCCAGACTCTGAAGCCACTGGACTAAAGAGGTGATTAGTTCCCAGAAGGCCTAAACCATCAAATAGAGATTTGAGAAAGAGTCCTTTTCTGTTTGTTAGCTGCAAATCCATACATGGCTAGCACCAGATGTATATGAGTGTCCTTAAATGTAGAGAAAGAAACTAGAGCAATCCCCCTTTCCATATGCAGACCTGAGCTATGGGATTAAATTTGTAAAATGAGGCATTGAAAGCAAGAAAGAAACTCTTCTCCAACATCATTCCTTTCTTCATTAATTTCACTATTTATTAAACACTTCCGTGTATTCAGCACTACACTTTGCATTAGAAAACATCACAAAAGACATGACACTGATCTCAAAAAGTTTAGGAGCAATGGATGCATTAAGGTGTTCATGGTTGGTTTGTTGGTAAAGGTTTACAATGCAAGGCTGGCTCATGCTGGAAGCTGTCAGCTGTATCAAGGGGAAAGAAGGCTTCATAAAGAATGTTACACATGAGGTGGTACTGCACAAGGAAGGGATAGGCGTTCCTTGATGTTAGAGGCAGGAGAAGAAGGCATCCTAGGCAGAAGAGTTTGAGCAAAAGCTGCAAATAATAGTATATGAGTAACTAGAAGAAATCAGGAATGGCTGAAGCCCAAGGGATGGAACCCAAAAAGTGCACCATCTCAAAGATAACACGTTTGTCCTTTTAAAGAGCCAGAGTCATCTAATGCAAACTGCCATTTTGCATTTTGACCTCATGTACCTTTTACATACCTGAAGACATGATTCCCATTGGAGATAACAAAAATCTCCAGCAAAGTGATGACAGCAGGACCCATCACAATGCAGCTGTGATAGGAAGACAATGGTTCAAGCCTTACTGTAGGCACATACATTGCACATACAACCTGAGAAAACAAGGGCCTCTTGCCCCCACATAAAGCCCAGCCCAACATGGTGACATATTCAAATGAAAGGCAACTAACAGCAAAAGCTACAGAGAACAGTAAACACTTTATGGATTCCGTGGCCAGATGGTCCAGGGGGTGTTATGCCATAGCATGCTCTTCTCATTGGCCATCCCTTTCCAAAGTAACCACTCACATGCTGGCCATCTCCCAAATCTCCTACATCGCTTCCAAAACCCCAGTTTGTCTCTCTGTGGCCTCTAGTTCTATTGTATTGGTGTCGTGGAGTTGCATCTCTGTGCTCTCTCCATTATCTCTAGTTTTCTGATATGAATCACTTTAGCCTTCAATTTTCTTCCAGACCCAGCAGGGCCCTTTATTATGCTGATTGGGCTTATGGATAAACGTAGAATCCTACTGAGAAGATAGGAGAATGGGAAAGACTCTGAATACTTATACTTTATGTATTTGTCCTTGTCACTCCAGCATGTCATTAGAGTGGGACACACCTAAGTCTGAGTACAGATTGGATTCTCACTAGCCGTGTGACCCTGGGCCTCATATAATATTTGGGCCTCAATTTCCTTATCTGTAAAATGGGGATACCTCTACCATCCTAAGAAGCATATTGGGGAACCACAGGTGAAAGAGCTTTAAAGTATGATGGGACTAGCTTATATCCATGGTTATAAGTGTTACATGCTAAAATTAGACACATCTGCTTTCCATCAGCTGTTAGAGGCTCACATGCAAAACATGGTTATCTGGAAAAGCAGCAACTGTGATAAACCTGGTTATCAACTCCTGACTCGGGATCCAAAGTGTAGCAATTAATAAGAGTTCACTCTGTATTATTATTATTCAATTTCAAGTTTTATTTTTTGTTTTTTCTTACAACAGTTTTACAAGGCCATACATTTTCCAGAGCTGATTATAGCCAAGGTCTCAAAGATGGGGTACTGTGCCAGGTCCCTAGAAGCCCATGTGGTTACGCTAGGCTGTACTGTTCCCTTACTCATGTTGGTTCCTTTGTGCCTTTCAGTAATACTGGAGTGTTATCTCTTAAGAAACTGCAAGGTATTTGTTTTAGAGGTGGTATCAGTGAATGCAAATAATCATGAATGCTTTACTTAGTCAAGGCTTATGGGTCAAATCTGCGCCCTTGTGAGCCCTATTTTTGTTGTTATTTTGCAAACTATTATAACAATAAAAAAATCCTAGTGCCTCCAACCATTTCCCTTACAGTTCTTTTCCATGCATATGTGTAAGTTTTATATTGTAGTATATCATAACTGTTTACCATGTTGCTACATAATCATCATAATTATTACTTTAATAGCTATGTAATCATCCACCTTGTTAATGCACCATAATTTGCTTAACCTAAATTTTCAACAGTGGAGATTTGCTGTTTTCCAATTCTTCCACGATTATAAATAACCTCTAGGTTACATATTTGTGCATTATTTCCTTAGGATACACCACTAGAATGGGAAGACCAAGTCAAGGAATGTGAATTATTAATAGCTCTTAAATAAATTGGCATTATTTGTCTAGTTTACAATGCCATCAGCAATACATTAGTAGTCTACTTTCATTACAACCCTATCAGTAGTGTGTATTATTATTTTATATTTAATACAATTAAGTAGTATCCTTTGTTTTTGCATTTTCTCAAAAATAGCAAGTTTAATCAAACATTTGCTTATGAATTGTGCATTCTCTCATGTTTTGAAAAGCCAGTTTTAAAACCTGGGCAGTTTTTTTTTTTAACCTCAAGAATTCATGCTATCCTTCTCTCCCACTGCCCAATAGTATTGTATATTAAATAAAACTAATATTGATATTTTTCAGAGCAAAACATTCCATTGCACTCCCAAATTAGCTAATTAATGAGGACCTGTGTGTTAGGAATTGTAGGGAGTACCCAGATGAAATAATAGGAAAAATTAGAAAATAAAAAATTAGAAAAACTAGATAAACATATCTGCACCAGTATCCCCAAAGTCAGAAGCAAGTTTGCAAGTCAGATAGTTCATTCTCTGGTCAGGCTTTAACGACTTTCCTTATCCAGTCCCTACCTGTTCAGCCAGTTGTACTTCTCAACTAGCAAACTCAAGAGCCGCAGCCATACTGCTTCCAGTATTTCCTTCTAGTTTTTATCCCAGAAAAGCTTCCTGATTAATAAACCCACCCCCACCTCCACCCATCCCCAACAAAAATGAATGCCTCACACCATTCCCAGTCTGATACTGGTCCAGATCAAGTAAATGCCTGAAACCCCATACTATATGCAATGGTCTCCCAAACCATAGCCCTGTCAGGGCTGGATGCCAATTCCAGAGACCTGGCTTTGCCCTCGCCTCCAGGCAGCTCCACTTATCCCTGAGATGGATGTCTTCCATGCTCCGCAAATGGGAGAACATGCCAAGAATACAAGCCACCTTACATCTGTTCTGGAGTTGAGTAGCCATTATCTCCCCTAGAACTTTTCTTTGACCTAAAAGATGTCAGGCTTTCTTTGAATATGATAATTGCCACATACCAGTATCTGAGAACATAGAGAAATAACTCACTACGTTTTCCCCTTTTTCCTCTTGCAGCCTCAACCGAGGGTTCTCCATAAACGTGGTTAGCCTTCCAAGCTGCTGTCCTGCCAGGTGACATGAACATGGCCTGTTCCTCACAGAGAGACTAACTCATGGCACTGCCAGAAGATACCCTTGGAGTATTGGCAGATTAACCAGATTAACGGAAACACCCATTCAGTCAAGATTATGGGCTTTGGAAAAATCTTAGTTTGCTGTGGATCTTTAAATGAGGTGCATAAGATACAGTGCCAAGTTGTTCTAAATGGTCATTGGCAGACCATTAGCTGGAAAACTGCTTCCAGTTTTCATCACTGTGCGTAACTCCAGCTCCCTTTGGGAAGCTGTCTCTGCCCTTCACTAGAAGTTCTGTTTAAGCATGGCAACTACTGGATGATTTCATTATGTGTACAGATGGCATGATGTGCTAGAAAAAAATCACAATAGTTCTGCAGTCCCAGTGGAAGTATTCACAATGCTATGCGCTGGTAGGAATGTAACATGTCTCGATTATGTTAGTTATGACATCTCAAGGTATTCTGTCCAACTCTTAAGCACTTTATATGGGAACACTACACCAAAACAAATCAGCACGTTCAGTACATGTGAGAAAGCAAATATTTTCTTTTTTCTTTTATGAATCTTGTCCTGTTTCTGGCTCAGACTGTCCAAGACAAACCCCACTTCTAGCACACCCCCAGTGATTTGGGGTGGATTGGTGTAAATAGGGCCACAATACTGTTAGACTTAACCTCTTGCTACTTCACTGGACAACTGGATTCCTTGTAGTACCAAAGGGAAATAGAGGTGGGCCTGATGATTGTAATATCTTAGCTCTTGGTTCCCTGTACCTGGGCACAACCTGCCACACCCACACACAAATACTCAAACACAGGAGGCTTCTGCTTGGCCAGTGTACATACGCTCTCATTCTATAGAAGAGTTCTCTCAAAAAGAAAAGCTAGGAGGGATGGCCTTTTAATCAAAGACCATGGTGAGCTGGTGGGAAGGGCAGCAGAATGCAGCTTTCTTGTGTGGTCTGATATTAAGTCTCTGGAGAACTTTCTGGGTCAAGTTTAAATCCCAACTCTCTAAAGAGAAAAATCAGCAAGTGACCCCCTGCATGCCTAGAAAAGGAAAAATGTCCAATCCCACATTGGGTTCCTTCCTCAGGAGAGAACCTACAAGTCCCTTTTTAATCCTTTTTGGGATTATAGCCACAGCTTTTTTTTTTTTTTTAACTATGTTTTACAACAAAGCGCAGTCCTGGTAAAGCAGTCAATCCAGTTACTGCTTGTCTTCAGGCATTAGAGAGATGTCTATACTATCTGACCCTGCATAATGCTTTAGCACTTTTTTCCTGAAAATGTAAAGGTGGCTGAATCAAAACTCAACAAACTATGTTCTGGGTGCCTATGATCCCAGCTTGGGACTGGCAGACATTGGCGGCTTTTTTTGAAATACCTGTAACAACTCTGGGACCCTGCCAGCACAAGCAATCATGGCATGTTAGGGCATCTCCATACACAAACACACACACACACACATTGTCTGCTCTCCCCACATCTTGCCTACCCTGGGGGGGTCTGAGGAAATGCACAGCCCATTGGAAGACACCCCCTCTTGAGATTTGGAAAGCTGGCAGGGGAAGAGAGAGAGATCCCAGTGTGATTTGGGTGAGTCACTCACAAGGATGACTCACCACAAGCCTGGCGGGCTATCATGCCAAAGGGGGCTTAAGAGGGAACTCAGGAGTTTCAGTCACCACCAAGATCTGGCCGTTGAGTGGATTAGCACCAGGACCGTCAGGCCCTCAGAAGACCATAAGCCTTTGCAAATCCAGAATTAGGAGGCCAAACCCTTGCTGCCAAGACCCCTGACTCCACAGCCCAGTCTCCTGAGTTTCCATGCCAACAGTGGGGCTGCTTCCTCCTCCTTTCATCCGTTCCTTTATTCAGCAAGCATTTGTTTAGCACCTACTACGTGCCAAGCATGGTGCTGGGACAACACCTGTGTACAAGGCAGACTTTCCAGGCCCTCATGAAATAAAATCTCCATCTCCCAAACACTATCCCCACCCCACTTTTCTACAATGGAAACTGAGTTCAGATAGCATTTGAGTAACCTGGGAAAATGCACATGGCAGCAGGCAGCTCCCTTGCCTGAAGAGGTGGGCAGAGGAGAAAGGGGTAGAAGACAGCATCCGACCACATCATCTCACCCTTCGTGTTCATCCAGCCCTTCCAGGGCCCTGGTTTTGCTGGTTAGAGCTTCCCAAAGTTGCTTTCCTTGACATCTTCCCTGATCCCCTATATTCCCATCCTTAACAGAGATACAACCATTCATCATTATGCTGGAGTCTGAAGTTCCAATTCTGTACTTCATCCTGGGGACACAGAATGGGGCCTGATGAATCAGACAGAATGACCACCACGCACTGAGACAGTGTGACTAGGAATCAGCTGGCTCAGCCAGGGTCATCCGAGACCACTTCTAACACCCTTGGCAAACTGGCCGTGCTTTACAGTGCAGATGCTCATTGAATGATATCAGGTAGTGCTCCCTCACTCCCTTTGGCTTTTGCAAAACACATTCTGATCAATGAAAGAAGTAGAATTTCCTAGGCTTTTTTGTTTAGTCAAAAATATGCTGGAAAATTATTAAAAGATGATGGTGGAGATGCAGATGGCAAAAGGCAAACCCAGAGACGACAAAGAGCCCTGTTAAAGATGGCTTCTCTAAAAATGCCTTAATTCCCGGGACGCACCACACATCTGCGTAAGAACTACTACTGTTTTCCAAACTATCAACCTCCGTTTCAAATCATTTGGGGGATAGTTTTGGACACACGGTGGCATAAAATCTGAGCAGTTATAAGCTAAACCAGCAAAATAGAGAAACAACTTCATTCGGACCCTTTGGATTCTTTGTTAAGAGTTGATCCACAGTGCCCCGGGGTTGCCTCCTGCGATACTGTACCTTCTTCCCAATACGTGTGGAGGACATTTTACCTCCCTGAAGTTCAGAAATGGCTGCAGTGAGTTTTGTGTAGTAGAAAGTAGGAGACTGGGGGGTAAGGGATAAATATTTTGATGTCTAAGGGCGGTAAACTATTGATGCTTAACTTTCTCTTTTCCTTAAACCTGCTCTATACCTTTTATTAAAAGGCTGACGCCCACACTTGTGCAGGAAGGGCACTCTTGGGAAGGAACAGAAATGAATAATTATCAGACTCTCGGGGGTGCCAAGGGGATTAGCTTGTTCCAGCTCCAGAACTGAATTTAAATATGCAGAGCTTCAGTGGTTCTGCTAGGGTAAAAAGCGAATCACTTCAGCAGTCTAAAACATACCTAGGGGGATAGAGGCCCTATCAGCTTTCGTGTGGGTAATGGTGTGCCTTCCAGTCCCTGCTCAGGCTCTGTGGGGTGTGCAACCGCACATTTGACTTCTACCTCCAGAACACAACGCAGGAAACAACCCATGGCTCTCTCCAGTCTCTTCTCCATTGCCCAGACAGAGACTAACAGTCCAGAGTGGTAAGGGAGTTCTGCCATTTTTAACATTCACGGGGAAAAGGAATGTCAACCTCACTCGGAGAATATAAACTATGAATTAAAATCGCTAATGGATTTACCCCTTGTAACTTGCAAATGCTTTCTTTGTCTGCAAATGTCACGTAATTGGTTTTGGATGGGAACAATAAACGTCTCCCCTGGGAGAAAAGTTTTCGAGACCCCCCTTAGCACTGTAGTTTTGCCCAAACCTCCCTTCCCAGTGCATTAGCAACTTCATTCTTTGTGATGTTTTCCTCTACATTCTTTAGGGTAATTTTGTTACTTGACAACTAGACTTAAAGCTGCCATAGACTCTTTTTAAAAATCTAATCTTTGAAAATGACATAAATTCTTTTATGCCTTAAAGGCTGTTTTTATTCACCTCTCCCACAGCTCCCTCCACCCTACTTTTTGCTTTTTGGGGTTTTGTGGGGGGTTTTTTTGCTTTTTTGTTTTGTTTCATTTTGGTTTTTTTCCTTTTAATCTCTTCTTTTAACATAGTTCCTTGAGTAGATGTTGAGTATTCTATGAAGAACTCAAACACAAAAACGTGGTGGTCACCACTTTTCCCTGGTGCTAATTGATTCCTTCTTGAACTTGATGGTGGTGGAAGCTGGCCGCCCAGACAGCAGTGGGCCATGCACTCACCTCCCCCGGGGGACTGGTCGGCACTGTGAATCAAAACAGAGCCTGTGAGATCATGAGGGAGGACAGGCCAGGGGATGACTCTGTGCAGGGCACAGCTGGGGACTCTTTCAAAGACAAGCAGAGTCTGCGCCTTTGTTTTAGATCGGCATCTAATCCTGCAGCCAGAGAACTGTCATATGAATTCTGCTTTATCAGTGTGTATGGTTCATGGCACCGCTACACAGCTTCTAGGGCAAAGAGGACCACATTTCCATTATTTGCCTCTCATGACTTTTACTTCAGGGAGGAAAGGGAGCATTCTTCTGAAAGCCAACCCCCTGGGGGAAGCTTGAGGAAAAGTTGGCCAAATGCACAGAGAGAGGCTCTGCTATACCTTAATAAAAAGAACAACATAGACCTTCCCTGGAGATTCTCACTGGGGAAGGTGGCTAGAGGGATGGTATCGGTGCTGGTTTCCTTCAGGTCTGAACGTTTTAGGGTGAAACTCATCCATGACAAATGTCAAGGGGAAGCGCCAGTCAGTGTGGGCTCGACAGAACAAAGACTGGGGAATGACTTCACAGAACAGCAAAAAATAGGTGTAAAGCTTTTGTAGAATTGGAATTTCATTCACCACATGGGGCTGTTTTATAACCTTCAAGAGTCCCAAGCATTCTTCAGATCCTCCCTTCCTCAATTATATCAAACACAAAAAGGCAACAACATATGCCAATAAAATTTCCAAGTAAGCATATGACTTGAACTGAATTACGGTTGTTGGCTGGTTGACATATAATATTTAGTGTTGTAGCTATTTAGACATTGTTTCTGATTATACAGCATTCTTATTTTGGAGCCAGTGGTTTGGGAGTTTCATTTGTTTAATTGCTTGTTTGTTATCGTTGTTTTTCTTAACCTCAAACATTTACAGAAGCCTTAGAAAAGGCTCTTAAACGTGGACTTTTTTGCCTAAAGTGCAGAGGGATAAAAACAGTCCTACTGAATAACAAGGAGACTGTTAAATTAACCTAATGTCAGAGATACTAATACCTAAAACAATTAAGATACTGAAGACCACAGGCTGCCTTCTGCATTGTTCATAACCTTTCACACGTCAATCCAAAGGAAATAAACAGGCTCCTTTCACGTGGCTTTGTTACGTTAGCACACACAAAGCTACCGAATGTGGAGTTCTAAGCCAGGTTGATGTCTGAGACACACAGATCTGTTTTGTGTGATTGTATTTAATCACTAACCCCCACCCCCAAATTCTATAAAAATGTGTTCAAGAGCTTTACTCAAAAAAAAAATCTACAAGAGATCCTTCTTAGATCATTATTTCTCTTGGGTGGGGGAATTGATTTTGTGGCATCACCTTGAAGTAAAATTTGCTTGCTATTAAATGCCTCCAGTGTCGACGGCTGCTCCTGTCGCATTCCACAAACTGACGGTGGGCTTTTTTCCCATCTCCCCAGAAGATGTTGGCTTGACCTCCCTCTAAAATAGCACAAATACGATGAAGACAACTTTTCAAGCTCTAGGTGGTCTCCCTATTTCAAGCATGAACCCAAAAATATGATTGGGATTGAACATTGCCATGGTCTTTGAATATGGGACCCCTAAATCAATTCTAATTCTTTGTATATATTTCCAGTATTTTTTTTTTTTAACCACCAGCAACCGCATTTAAGGTGTTTGCACTGGGAGCTGCCTGCTGCCTCTGGCGCAGCTTCTGACAGGTACTTATGCCTGGTGCCCAACAGGGCGTGTGAGAGAAAACCAAGGTTTCCCCACCTGCCAGTGAGGTTTTAAAGTGTGCGACCAGGTTCTTTTTCATATCAAAAGGGCCCTGTTTTTAGGTAGAAACCTTAAAGAGAATTGTGAGGGCTATGAACATTTGAAGACTGGAACCTCTGTCTTTGTCATTGTGATTTAATTCTCATGCCAAATCACCAGAAAGGGAAGCATTAGCCTCTCGGGGAGTGTTGGCCGCCCCGCTGCGCCCCCCATCCCCCATCCCCTATTGGGAGTCCACTTGCTCGGTGTCACACTTTGAAGGCTCTCTGGGAATCTGAATGGTTTCTCCACCACTACCTTTCTCCAGGAGAAGAATGCTATCCTTACAAGGTCACGTCTGAGGAGACCAGTGGTTTGGCTAGTCAAAGAAGTGCACATTGCAGAGAGCTGAGTAATGCTAAGTTCTTGACTTTGCTCTGAAGGTCTCAGTCATGAATGGCACAGAAGCAACTAGTCTTGCTGAAAAGCCAAGCTAGCACAAATGCTTTGAAAGGAATTCCGTCAAAATTCTTGTGTCACTTAATCATATTACTGTAGTTCCAGTTAATCCAAGTATTTAATATCATTAGGCACTAAATTAAATAGCTATATGCAAAATTTTAGAAAAGATCAATACTATAACCAAATTACATATTAGCAGTAAAAAGTACCAGAAAAAAGAAAATATTGATCTGTTGTGGTGTATCTACTTGAGTTATTCTTAGGACTTTGTAGTGGCTGGCACTGCTCTGAGAAAGGGGAAGAAGAGGCTTCAAATTCAAGAATACTTGGATTCAACAGAAACGGCCCATTTCTCTGGGCCTCTGCTCATCTGTTTGGGATACCTGTCCCACCTTGGCAGACAGAGCTGTGTGGCCGCTAAAATGAGTTAAGGGAAGATGCTGTCCTGGACCACCAATATAAATATGTGTAATCATAGTGAGCAGGGCTATGCGCGTCCAGCAGTGAGCCCTTTCTCTTACTTTATGCCTTCTCCTTAAAGCTGTTATTAGTGAGACTCCATTAAGAGATTTAGAAAAGAAAAAGAATTTTCAGAAAGTAACAATTAGTGTCTTGCACATGCACACATGGTTTTTCCCAATATATAAAGGCTGCTCAGCAGAATCCAAGGCCAAGGTGCCCATTTATCTCCACTTTCCCACCTCCCAAAGGTTAGAGCGCCCTGACCTAGCCAAGGGAGAGAGCCTCGGGCTTGGCTTAGTGCGGGCAAAGCCTGTCTGTCCCTGGCTTGGAGAAGACCGGTGCGGGTGTGAAGTTGACAAATGGAGGGCCACAGGAAACAGAGAGCCACACTGGACTTCCTTGGTGAGCTACTGTATACTAGTATTGGTTCTAGGAGAGAAAGAGGAAGAAAATGTGAATTGAGTATAAGACCAGTGTTCTCAATAAGGTATGAAGGGGGAAAATCTGATGAAAAACACTGGTTCACTGTTTTACCAATACTAACAAACATGGCTTTTTTTTTTAAAAAGCACATTTCATAACACAAAAGCCTACATAGAGGGTAGACATTTTTATAGCTTCCTTAAGTGAGTAGTTAAACCAACAATCTGAATTCTTTTAGGCCCCTTAGAGTGGTTAATAAGTATTTTCCTTATTCATTACCCACCACTATGTGGGATTTTTTTCTTTATGAACCCTAGAAAAACTCCAAGGACTAGACCTCGGAGGACACAAGCAAGTTATGTGGTAAGATAAGAGTGCCTTTTCTGTTGGATGTTCACTTTAGTTCCCTGGGTTCCAAGGGCATACAATGTTTAGAAATTTTTTTCTCTAAACATAAGAATTATTGTGGCCCACAATTTTGAACCACCGATTTCCCTATCTTAAGCAGCTACCAACTTACCAACTCCCTTTGGGTCTCCTTTATATTTTCTTATAATGTCTCAATCTGTTTGGGGTTGTCCTCCAAAAGAGTTGGGGGCATGGTTCTTTTTAAATTGATAGAAATGAAACTGTACAGGTTTTGTCCCCTTGTAATTGTGAGCATGATCTCTCTCAGGCTTGAAAATCTGCTTTACCATTTTGTATATTTGACTATTTTGTATTCAGCATTACTTGATTCCTTATGTGCATGGCAATGTATTAAAATGTGGGATTTCTATTACCGTGTAAAAGTGTTTTGATTCTGATTTTCAACATATATCTTTGGAAAAAAATCACATTAAACTTTTCATTTCTATTTTCTTCAGCTCATCAGCTTTGCAGAAGAAAAGGAAAAGTTAACGGCATTTCACTTTCCCTGTGTTAGCTAATGATGCAATTCATGGTGGAAAATTGTCCTCAATTATGCTGTGTTTCCTACAGAAATAATATATGTGAAATGAATCGGTGGCCTCCCTCCAGTCCCAGCACCCAGAAGTCTCCCAGCACCAAACCCCATGAATGAGATTGCTGTTACTGTTGAACACTGTAATGTCAAGCGCAGCTGGGCAAAAAACACAGTTCTGTTCATCCCCAGATAGGGTGACACCCAGGAACACTCTGGGGGGACATGGGACAACAGATCTTGGCCCACCAATTTGCTCTCAATCCCAGAGAGTCTTAAGGGCTTAGAATAACATGATTGACGGCATTTCCCATACCCCTGTCTCCACCTATCTCAAGTGATAACCAACTGGCAGCCTCTGTATTTTATCAGTAGAAATACTGACCTTCAGCAGTATAGCACAGAGAAGACAAGTAGTAACTCTATAGCTTCTTACTACGCTGATGGGCAGTGACTGGAATGGGGTATGTGATGGGGACTTGATAATGGGGAGATTCTAGTAACCCCAGTGTTGCTCATGTAACTGTATATTAATGATATCAAAATTAAAAAAAAAAGAAAGAAATACTGACCTTCAAATAACACCTGCCCAAGAGATCTGGGGTTGGAAACCAGTTCTCCCAAACAGATTTGACACAGCCAGTTCTCTGATTCAGCAAACATCTGGATACCCTCCACTCTCAACCACATAGTTAAAGGATGCCATGTTTCTCAAATTAAAAAAAAAAACAAAACTAAATAAATGTACCAAATACAAACAACAGACCATTTTACCTGCTCTAAACTATCGTATTCACCCTTCCTTTTCTCAAGGAGACATTGTAATGAGGGCTTGCAGCTGCTGTGACTTAGTGAATATGATGAATTGCCTCAACTTGTAACAGAGAAACACTTCTTTCCCAGAAAGGAAGGGGCACTTAGGAATTGCATGAAAAGAAAGGAAACGCCCATGGGCTTATTTATTACATGTTTTCTGTGAATCTATTTTGGGTTGTTTTGGTTTGGATTTTTCCCCCAGAAAAGGTTTCCAAACGCCAAACCTGTGATAACCTTTTAGGTTAGCTTAGTGACTTAATGTATAAACCTGCTAAATCCATCTGTACACCTTAGAATGCTCTAAGCACAATTTCGTACACTTTCCATTCGTGCATGTTAAGAACATGGAAAATGGGGCAGGCTTTTTGTCAGATAACCTCTTTACAAGGTGTAAAGCTAGAGGCCCAAACCCCAGGTTCTCTTTGTCTTGAACTTTCTTGGATCATTTCTGACCATTTCCTTTCTCCCTTTGTCTCTCTCTCTTATCCTCTTCTGTCAGTTCTCTGCCGTTACCTTACCACCCCCTCTATGTGCTGAGCTTGATACTTCTCTCTGCCTAACCTTCCTCCCCCTCTACCTCATCTGCTTCTCTCTGCCTTTTCCATCCTATCTCAGTCTCTCTCTTCCAACCCATCTTACCTTTTTCCTTTCTCCTCTCTGTAGGGCGCTCATCTTTGTATTTGTATCTCCATCTCTTGGTACAAATGTTAGGTTTACCTGAATTAAACATGGTGCCACATTCTTCCCAGCTCATCCCTCTCCTTCCTACAGAGCCTAGCTAACCCTACCAACACTACATTAGGTAAATTAACTCAAAGCAAGGAAGATGGAAGCCAGATGCCTTTTGTAAGGTCAGGTGAAAGCTGTGGGTAGCAAGTTACCCAGGTCACTTTAGGTAGTCCAGGCCTGAAATGGGCAGATTCCTCTTGATACCATACTGCCAGTGCAAAGAGAAGTTTTCCTGTCATCTCAGGGGGTGGGGACTCATACTTGCCTGGGTAAATATGGTGGCCACATACGGAGCAAGGACAGTGATGTCATGAGAAGCACAGTTGAGGCCACCAAAAATATTTGACCTAAGATTATTCAGAATCTGATAAAATCCCTCCATGAGACCTGAGCATGTACAATGCACTGCTGGATATCTTTTGTCAGAGAAAGTTGTCCCCAGTTGAGGAAGTTTTTCTTCTGACGATTATGAAATAATTAGGATTGTTAATACTTTCACATGTATTATTGTTATGGCATATAGATATATGTACACTGAAAAGCAGCTTCCCATTAGTTTTAATGATTTTGTATATATATTGAAACATCAACAAAAAAATAAGCTTCAATAAAGGCAACCACATTCCGTTTTGGCATAGCACTGGATGTATGTAAGTTTGGGCATGGATTCTGAGAACTATATTCTCATTCACATGTGAAGATGTCCCCCTTTTCATGAGAAATGGAAAACTTGCTAGGGTCCTATTTGTTCTCTTATATCTCTCTCCTTTTGGTCGTGTAATCCAAATATTATTAGGTTCCCCATCATCCAGTTTCTGCTGGGAATTTCAGCAGGGGAATAAAAATATAGAGAAAAGCATTTCCAGATTTGACTCTTTCGTGAAACTTCCAAAGCAGAATGTATAGGTATGACTGTGAGTATCTGTTACACAGAAATAACTTAAAAGTCCTTCTTCCCACCAATGCCACCCTCATTATGCAAAGGCAGCTGCTTCCCTTCCTTACGCCAAGTCTTCCTCCCTCTACCACTCTCAACTCCCAACCAGGAACTCTCTCCCAACCACCAGAATTTTCTGGTTCCTGTCTCCTTCTATACCCTCTTTCCTTCCATTTTTCTCTTCTAAATCTCAGCCCTTTTCTATGTCATTTCCCAGTTTTGCTACTCCAGCTGTTTTTCTGTACATATTGCCCCAATTCTGCCTCGACAAAGCTAATAAACATTAAATTTTCTTTAGTGGGCAGGGAGGGAGAAAATGTGATAATGCAATATCTTTTCTTAATCATTATTTTATCAATTTTTCTTAATGATTCTGGCCCAAGAACTGTAGACTAGATGATCAAAAAATGAAGAGTAACAGAAGGCTAATGTGGTTGCCATTGATGACACGAATTCTACCTCCAGAAAGTAAGTCTTATGGGGCTTGAAGTATTTTTTATTTATTCATTCATCAGTCATAGATGGATCTTGTGCTATTTGTCCGATGTGCCAGAAACTGTGCATGGTATTAGACTAAGTGTTGGGGACACAGAGACGAATGATGTTTTTCTGCTCTTAAAGATTATATATCCTATGTTAGAGAAGGAAGGAGCTCAACAAATAATTTCTTCTCTAAGAATCCCTTATTAAAATGTAATATCTCTGTTACGATAACAATGTAAATAAACCCCACTTGTTCTCAGATGCTGGGATTGGGGAGAGATGCAAGAATGGTCCGTAGTCAAGTAAGCTCTGAAAACACAGTTCACGTACTTTTCACCCGACTCCTAGAGACACGGGCTGCACATTACCATATTAAAGGCTCTGAGAAGTCTTGCAGGAAATAAAGTATATACATTTATTCAGTGTAGTATTTTCAAAATTCATTCATGCATCAACATTTTCCTCCAGAGAATACCAACTAAGAGCCCATAGAACAAGCACTTTTGGAAATACTGTTCTAAGCCAGTGATGAGTTTGATGGCAAATATTATCTCAACCAGGTGAATGTAAAGCCCCTCAGAAAATAAATCATGCAAAAGATAGATTCCCAAGAGAGTGATGGAGGCCCAGGGACCAGAAAGTAGGCTAAAACAAACTTGCTCATTTCTATTCATAAAAATAATTATGGAGCACGTTGATGTCCAACCCTGTGAGCCCATCACCTCCTAGCACTGCCACCAGCCATGGATGGGAGAAGGGTAAACAGGAGTGTAACTTGGGCCAAGGCTCGCATACCTTTGGGTTTTAATTTTCCTTTGTGAATATTAGGGGTTTGGAATAGATGAACTCTAACAGCCCATTGCAGCACAAGATTTTAAGCCCAATCATAACTTTGTACTGCTTTATCTCCACTTCTGCCTTTCAAGAGAAACAAACATGCATTAAGAAATCTAGAACATTTAGATGACTGTAGTTTACTTTCCTTGTTAAGACTAAGACTTTTTATTTTACGTATTTTTGTCTCACAAGTGTTATAGGAGATTTTCAAAGATGACAAGGACGCCGACCACCATTTGAGCAACTTCACAATCACATGGGCCCACAATTGGTAACTCCACCAACACAAAAAGGTACTGATTTTTATTGGTTAAACATTCTTTAAAAATTATTCTTGAACACAATGGAACTAGGAGAAAAGGAGGTCATCAAAGAATGTGAAAACAGAACAAGTGGTATCAAACTTGACCCTTGTGGTATTCTTCCTTTAAAGACACCGTATTCAAAAGTTAGGAGCACCAGAGGCTGAATTCAAACAATATTAAGATTTAGGGAGATTCCCACTAACTCATGGGAGATGATATTTCTAAAAGTGTGTTGGGGGGGGAGGCACAGGCATGCGCACGTAGAGTGCTGGCAGTGATGGGTGGGAGGGAAGGAGGAAGAGACTGGAAAAGTTTCAAAGACCTAATTCTGCTTTGGTCAGGTTGACTTCCTCTCTGAACCTGGACAAGACAACTAAATCCCTGCCTTTATTTTCCCTTTGTATTTGTCTCTATTACATTCCAAAATCATTCAGTGATGCTGCTGCATGAAAACAGAATCATACTAAGTTTTTATATATTTGATTACATTTTGAAAAACAAGAAATTGTTATAATGAGAATCCATCCTGATGAGCATGTGATACTGGCCTCTGTAGTACAATTTAATCAGCTCTATAAAAACAATAGCTCCATTGAGTGCTTACTGTGGGTTAAGCATTCTTTATATTCCCTCATTTAATCCTCACTGTGGCCTGTTAGATATTATTCTTCCCATTTCACAGGTGAGGAAATTATGGTTTAAAGGGATTAAATTCTTAGGCCAGATTACACAGCTAACTCAGCTATTTCAGACTGGGAAACACAAAATCTCAACCGCTTTATTATATACACATTTTTGAGCACAGACTATATACAGAGGCTAGGCTAGACCATCCCTTGACTTCTTCAAGATCCTTGACCTCTTCAAGATCACAAGTACTTTCAAAACTTTGATGGAAGCTATGGGTGCCTTCATCAAAAATGTATCCAACACTCAAGTCTTCATAGACATTTCAAGAATCTTCTGAACTCCATCCAGTTTAAGAACGCCTGCCTAAGTAAGGACATGGAATTTAATTGGTGAAAAAGAGGTGATAGCACAAGAAATGAAACCAGCAATGACTTGGCCCTTGGTGCACAGCAAAGCTCCGCCCCCAGGAGGAGGGAAGATGATCAGGACCCATTCTGCCATTCCTGGGGAGTGCCGCGCCATTCCTGGGGAGTACCGTGCCAGGCCCTGGGAGTACCGTGCCATTCCTGGGGAGTACCGTGCCAGGCCCTGGGAGTACCGTGCCATTCCTGGGGAGTACCGTGCCAGGCCCTCGGAGTACCGCGCCATTCCTGGGAAGTGCCGCGCCATTCCTGGGGAGTACCGTGCCATTCTAGGAGTACCGTGCCCAGGCCCTCAGATGCCGCGCATTTCACAAGGGAGTGCCGCTCATTCCTGGGGAGTACCGTACCATTCCTGGGAGTACCGCCATTCCTGGGGAGTACCGTGCAGAGCCCTGGGAGTACGTGCCATTCCTGGGGAGTGCCGTGCCATTCCTGGGGGAGTACGCCAGGCCCTGGGAGGTCCGTGCCAGGCCCTCAGACACGTGCCATTCCTGGGGAGTGCCGCGCCAGGCCCTCGGAGTGCCGTGCCATTCCTGGGGAGTGCCGTGCCATTCCCTGGGGAGTACCGCGCATTCCTGGGAGTACCGCGCCCATTCCTGGGGGAGTACTGTGCCATTCCTGGGAGTACCGTGCCAGGCCCTGGGAGTGCCGTACCCATTCCTGGGAGTACCGCGCCCAGGCCCTGGGAGTACCGTGCCATTCCTGGGGAGTACTGCGCCAGGCCCTGGGAGTACCGTGCCAGGCCCCGGGAGTACCGCGCCATTCCTGGGGAGTACCGCGCCATTCCTGGGGAGTACCGCGCCAGGCCCTGGGAGTACGCGCCATTCCTGGGGAGTACCGTGCCAGGCCCTGGGAGTACTGTGCCATTCCTGGGGAGTACCGTGCCAGGCCCTGGGAGTACCGTGCCATTCCTGGGGAGTACCGTGCCATTCCTGGGGAGTACCGTGCCATTCCTGGGGGGTACCGTGCCAGGCCCTGGGAGTACCGTGCCATTCCTGGGGAGTACCGTGCCATTCCTGGGGAGTACCGTGCCAGGCCCTGGGGAGTACCGCGCCATTCCTGGGGAGTACCGTGCCATTCCTGGGGAGTACCGTGCCAGGCCCTGGGGAGTACCGCGCCATTCCTGGGGAGTACCGTGCCATTCCTGGGGAGTACCGTGCCATTCCTGGGGAGTACCGTGCCAGGCCCTGGGAGTACAGCAAGAAATTGTGCAGACAAGGCCCTGTCCTCAAGGAGAATGTTGTTCAGAAGGCAAGACAGGTAAGTAAACAGGCATGAGATTTATAGCCCTCATTCTTACATTTTCAAGCTTCTTAGTGCATCCAGAGCGTCCAGAAAACCAGCTAACTTGAGTGCTAGATGTACATAGTAAAGATACTGCTAACACGCAGTTTCTGTCCCAATGTGTGAAGTTGCAAATATAATGAGCTCTTCTGTTAACAAAAATATTTTTCTTTATTGCCTTTGGTAAAACGGGAAGAAAACAGACCTGTTTTTTCAAATGCTGATTTCAACATCTCTCCTCCAAAATCAGTATTAATGTATTCTCTTCAAATTAGGACTTTCGATTTTCTGTGGATAACAAGAATATCAGCCATGCCTTTTTTGTGCCATTTCTGTTAAAATTTTAAACACCTTCTTTCATTCAGTGTGTTGCTCCATTCAGCTGAGGTCAGGGTAGGACGTCTATTAGCAGGAAACGAAGTACACATCCTGCGTGCTCACATGATATCATTTCAAGCTTGTCAATTCTTTTTTTTTTATGTTTATATGAATGCTTTTACTTATTCATATCCATTTATTTCCACAAAGTAGTTGAAGCAATTCACATGAAAATATACTGTAAAATAGAAAGCTATAAATAAGCTAAAATCAGAACCAGAGAAGTTGTAGAGCAATTAGGGGATCAAATCAAGGATGTAGGTTGTAGTCCTTATACATTGGCCATCATCATTAAAGAGGAGTCATAAATCTCATGCCAGCCTTGGAGGCAATCAGGGAGATCTGATACAGGATTTACAACATCCATAAAAATAATGGATGTCCAGTGGAGAAGAATACAAAAGTCCCATGAATTTTTAACATAAAATGGAAGAAATCATGCTCACTGTGTTTAGAACTGTGCCTTCAACCCTGGGGAGTATGAGTTCAGTCTTCTTTGTGGGTGAGGATGAAAAAGTTGGAGAAGTACTGCCTTGAGGGAAATCACGTCTTCCTTCCCATGGAAGTCTGAGAAGAATGTCTTAATGCATCTGTCTAGGTGGGATCCTCAGTGAAGCAGTAAACAATGTCCCTATTGTATATGCAGTAAAGGTTTTCAAATGGCTGTTTCTCATGATGTTCCTCAGAGGCAACAAAAAGCACAGCAACTTTGTGCAACCAGGTAGAAACACATGCTGTGCGGCCCAAATCATGTCGTCTCAGTTTATGAGCTCATCAAGTCTTAAAGCTACGGAAAGGATGGGGAATAAGGAATGAGCAAGATAATGTGCTCATGACTAGAGTCCCCTGGCAGCCAACCTGCATCATAATAGCGTCGTGTTTGAGGTGCCTGTGATGCAGCAGGAAGTTTACTGCATTGTTGCATTTTATCCTAAGAATAACTCTGCAAGGTAGGGGCATGGATCAGCATTCTTCCAGTTGCAAGCAAGGAAGGCCCAACCCAGACTACCTTAAGGAAACAGAGAATGGGAGAAAGAGAGAGATTTATTGGGTGCTGTGTGGGAAGACCAAGGCTAGACGGAGCATGAAGCTGTCTTGGTATCCACAGGTGCCACTTTCTTCTCTGAGAGGCAAAGAGGCACCTCACAGCTCCAGGCTTTCATGGAAACAGACCCTCTCTTACACCCAGTTCATCCAAGCCAGTCCAGAAAGTAGACTCTGATGAGCCATTTTGGGGTCTCTTGCCCACCCCTTGGCCCAGTCAGTATGTCCAAGAGAATATGCCTTATTGGCTAGGAGGGAGAGTGGGTTCCTAGACTGGCAGCACCACAAGAATCTCATGGACTTAGAGGATGGGGAGCTCTGCCCAGAAGGAACGGATCCATGGCAGGTAGAAGTGCTAGACAGTCCCTGCAACAGATAACTATTATCCCCATTTTACAGATGAGAAAATGGGAGCCCAAAATGCAAATGGCTGAGCTAAGATGTGATTCTAAGTCTTGCCTTAGTCCTAATCGGATAGGTTACCAGAAATGTGATGCTTACCAGAAATAAAACCTGAAATTTTAATAGCTCGGTGCACCAAAACATTAACTCTTACCTACTTTACGTGCCCCACTCAGATCAGCAGGGTGGGGGAAGGGCTCTGTTCACCGCAGTACTCAGGGCGCCAGGCTGACAGTGAAGGTCCTACCATCTAGAAGAGCTGGATTCCAGGCCCAAAGAGCAGAGGAAGAGAGCAACACGAAACACAGCCATGACTCATGTGCCAGAACGAGCCACATGACTCTGCCTAACTGCAGGATTGGGTTGCGCACGGGTAACCGTGAGCATGAACCATCCCTGTCATTTAGGTCTGTCCGACTCCAAGCCTTTGTCTCTTACTTACTGCACCTCAGGCGCTTGCTCCTCAAGTGCCACAGAAGCAACTGTGAGCAGGAAGAATTTTGAGCAGCCTCCCCCACTACCCGGCATGAGTAAGAAAGGGACAGACAGTCTCGTTCCTCAAGTGATCCCAGGAGGGGGGAGAATAGACTCAGAACACGGCATGCTTATAAAGCTGGGGAGCACCCTGTTTAGCTTCCTGCTTCCCTCGGGATCCCGAGAAGAGGGCTGGCAAGGAAGCCGAATGCTACTGTCCAGGCGAGCTGAGGCCAACCGAGAGCCCCCTTCGAGCTGCTAGCTCTTGGGCCAGGCCTCCAAGGCAAGTGTGCATTGAAACTACCGATGGTGTTTCTGAATTTAGCTCTTTACGTGATTGAATTCTCATCTTTAGGGACAACAGCCTGCTGTGGTGATAGATGTTGGTCTGGACCGTCCTAATGCTGCCTGATAGCCTTGTACAAGAGTCAAGGTCATTAGTAATCACCCAGATATACCAAGGCCTTGTTGATGCCCACAGTTCTGATCCCAAACTCCTGCCTAGCCCCATATCTGCAAGAGCCAGACTGAACCCTGAACACCCTCTTTTGCCTCTTCCGGCCTAAACTGGAACTTGATGTCAGTGGTCTGTGTCAGACCTCTTTTACCTGGGCCCTAGCTAGTAAGGACTTGATCTTCCAAAGCTCTAGGAGGAAATCTGAAGCCAAGAGGAAAGATGTTCAGCAGAGAGTGCAAAAAGAAGACAGTGCTTCTAACTTCTTTGCTTCTCCTATTCCAACACTACCCCTCGGGCCATGACCACGCACATCAGGTGTCCCTGTAGACTTCACTATTGAGGACAACCTACTTTCAGCTGTAGTATCTGTGGAGAGACCACTGACTCCCCAGATACTCCAAGTGCTCCCCTACATTGCCAGTAGTGAGACTGGCTGGCATCTATGAACTGTCAAGAGACGTGACAACACTCCCCCAACACCTGGCGGAAGCAAAAACAGCCAGAGGGCCTCCTTCTGTCCTCTTCCCAGCATCCACGGCCACTTTGGTGACCATACATGCCAGATGGTGAGGCTGCAAGGAGAGATGTCCCACCTCATCAGACTTTACAGGAGCAAGAAATAGAATTGCATTTTGTAAGCTGAGATTTCAGGATTTGACTGCTGTGGCTGTTAGCATTAATTACCCTGACTAATTCAATATGAGAAATGTGTAAAAAATCTTTAAAGCTTGAAAAATGACGCACTTAGCTCTTTTAGAAGGTACTTTGTTCTGAAAGAGCCAAAGCTTATATGTAATTCTTAACTGTCCCTCACTTTTTCAGGAATCTTCTATTACATATTTATAGATCATGTATATGATCTTTAATTTTCTTCTTTCCCTTCTCAGTGGAACACAGAATTCTTTGGCTTGAAATAAGACTTGCCATTTCTGACATTATTAACAACTTCAAGTCTTAGCAACAGTAAACGTATGGTGCTGTCCTGTCTTAAATTAACTCTAGTTTCAGAACGCTTGTTGTTTCATCTTCCATTTATTTTTATAAAATAATAAGAAATTTTCTAAATAAGAAAATACAGATAGAACTGCCTGAACATACCTGGATGGCCAAAACTAAACTGCTGACTGACAGGAAGGGCCTCCGTGCAAAGACTTCACATTTTCAGACTTATGAAAGTTCAACTTCAGCACAGAACAGTGGTTGAGGGGTTTTGGGAACAAGGTATGGCAGTGTGGTCACACCAGCTGGGAGCACATAAACCTGCCTAACTGTATGTTGCCTGGGCTCCGAAGGGGCCTCCCCGCCTTGAAGGCTCCTGTACTGATCATCACATAACCAGTTCTCTCCCTGCATTCTGTTCTTTTCCTCACATGTCACCTATGTAGAGAAGTCCCTTTTTATCACCCAGGTAACCACTCTTCCGCATACATACCACTAACAAAAACAGCTATCAAGGATTTGGGGGAACAATTAAGGAGAACTTGAATCTCACTACATGTTAAATAATGTTATTGTATCCAATTAAATTTTTTGAGAGTCATAATGGCATTGTGGCTATACAGGTGAATAGCCTATTCTTGGGAAATATTTGCTGAATGATTTTAAAGTTTCATGACGCCTGTAACTGACTCTGAATCATTCAACAAGAACTCGCACGTGTGTACATACAGACATATGAAGACATTCACACGCAGAAAGGGGAGAGAAAGTGAACAGCATAATGTTAATCAGTGGATTTAGGCAATGAGAAACTGAGTGTTCACTGTGTAGTTAGTTCAACATTCCTGTAGATTTGAAATTATCCAAAAGAAAAAAGAAAAAACAGAGTCTCTACTCCTACTTTCTGTTCTATCCTTTTATCTTGCTTTATTTTCTGCAGAGCATCTACTGTTCTCTGAAAATACATATGCATTTGTTTCATCAGTTATTGGGCCTTCTTCTGCTAGAATGTAAGCTTCTGGGAGCAGAGCTTTTGTGAGTCTGGTAAACCGCTTTACCGCAAGCACTTAGACCAGAGTCGCACTCAATCAAGAGTTGTTAAATGACTTACCCAAGATCCAACACTTTTAACTGGCAGAACTTAGATTTGAACCCTGCTTTTCTGACTCAGGATAATTTGTCCTTTCTGTATACTTTGAACCATCTAAAAATATTAGTTAAAAATTGGCAGCATTTTTAATTGCCAAATGAGATATATACATATATATATATATATATATATCAAAATAGATCATATATATGTCAAAAGCACATCCCAAAATAGTCCCTCAGATAAAAGAAAGCAAATTACTTGTCTGAAGGTAGAGCCCTATAGTACACAATGGCAACTACTTATTTTGTCATTGGGATCCTAGGGGCATCAGTTTTGAGCTAAGCTCCTGGGTCCTTTAAGGCAGGTACTTCTGTTCCTTAATCCACCAGCTTGGCCTTCTGCATTTCACCTCCGTCAAGACAGTCAACCCATTACCTCGGCAGCCTCAGAGCTCCAACATCGTACTCTGATGACCCATAATACCTTATAAAGCCTCACAGAGCCCTATCTTGATCATTACTTGAATGGAAGGCAAAACATGAAAAGAAATTTCAAGCATTGCACAGAATAGTGTTATTCACTCAGGAGGTTGCACTTTTAACATGTCAATACTGTAGCTCTTGCCTGGTAGGAAAAGGGAGCTGTGTGGAAAGCATTATTCTGTCTCATGCAAGGAGCGGAACCTGATTCCTGGGATCTGGCACTTAGTAAAAATCCAGCAGTACCTTCTAGTTAGACTAGAATGCCTTTTGATCAAGGTTCACCTCAGGTATGACATTCCCATCCAAATTTCCAGTGGTCTCCAATTTGCCCAAACAGGCTTGCAGACTTTGCCATAAAATACAGTGTTAAGCTAAATCAATGCAATGATCAAATATAGGGTTTATATTTTAGAAACCTATGCTGAAGAAGCTGACTATAAAGTCTACATTCAAGATCGGTTTGGGGCTTCTTTTACTTTTTTTAAAACAGCCTTATTGAGATATAATTATTACAGCATAACTCACTAATGTTAAGTACACAATCAATGTTTAAAAACATTCACAGGGCCGTGCAGCCATCCACCACCATCTAATTTTAGAACATTTTTATCACCCAAAAAGAGTGATATACCCATTATACCTATTAACAGTCACTCCCCATTCCCTCCAACCCTCCTCTTCTCCCAGACCCTAACCTACCACTAATCTACATTCTCTCTCTATAGATTTGCCTATTCTGGGTATTTCATATGAATGAAATTATACAATATGTGATCTTTTGTGACTTTTTTCACTTAACATGTTTTCAAGGTTCAACCATGTTGTAATATGTATGTATCAGTACTCCATTCATTTTTATTTTCAAATAATATTCCATTGTATGAATATACACCATTTTTGTTTATCCATTCATCTGTTGATGGACATTTGGGTTTTTTCCACTTCTGACCATCATGAATAAGCTGTTCCAAACCTTCATCTTCAAGTCTTGTGCTGACATATGTTTTTATTTCTCTTGGGCATGTGCCAGGGACTGGAATTGCTGGTCATATGATAACTATATGTTTAACTTTTTGAGGACTTGCCAGACTATTTTCCAAAGTGCAGAACCATTTTACATTCCCATTTGCAATGTGTGAAAGTTACCATCTCTCCGCATCCTCACCAATTCTTCTTTAGTGGATATGAAGTGGTATATCATTGTGGTTTTGATTTGCATTTCCGTAGTGCTTGCTGATGATAAGCATGTTTTGATGTGCTTATTGGTCATATATATATCTGCTTTGGAGGAATGTCTATGCATATTCTTTGACCACTTTTTGGTTTGGTAATTTGTTATTTGGTTCATTGAGTTATATATAGTGGATACAAGTCCCCTAACAGATGTATGATTTGCAAGTATTTTCTCTCATTCTGTCTGTTTTCTTTCACTTCTTTTTTTCTCTCTTCTCTCCCCTTTTTATTAAAGTTTAGTTGGTATACAATATTATATTAGTTTCAGGTGTTACTTACAATACATATATATTACAACACACACACATATATATATACTCATCATTATAAATCTAGCTATCCTCTGTCACTGTATAAAGTTGTTATATGTTATTAACTATATTCCTTGTACTGTACATTGTATCCCTGTGTCTTATTTATTTTATAACTGGAAATTTGTACCTTTTAATCCCTTTCTCCTATTTCACTCATCCCCCAACCAACCTCCCATCTGGTAACCACCAGATCGTTCTCTGTCTCTGAGTCTGTTTCTGTTCTGTTTTGTTTATTCATTTGTTTTCTTTATTATATTTTACATATAACTGAAATAATATGGCATTTGTCTTTCTTTGACTATTTCACTTAGCATAATACTCTCTAGGTCTATCCTGTTATTGCAAATGGCAACATTTCCATTTTTACGGCTGAGTAATATTCCATTGTGTCTACAGACCACATCTTTATTCATTTATCTACTGATGGGCACTTAGGTTGCTTCCATACTTGGCTATTGTGAATAACGCTGCAGAAGACATAAAGGTGTTATTTTTCTCTTTGAATTAATATTTTTGTTTTCTTCAGATAAATACTCAGAAGGGGAATTGCTGGATCTTATTGCAGTTCTATTATTAATTTTTTGAGGAACCTCCATACTGTTTTCCATAGTGGCTGCACCATTTTGTATTCTTACCAACAACACATGGGGGTTCACTTTTCTCTACATCTTTGCCAACACTTGTTATTTCTTGTCTTTCTGATAAAAGATGTGAGATGATATTGCATTGTGGTTTTGATTTACATTTCCCTGATGATTGGTGATGTTGGGCATCTTCTCATGTGTCTGATAGCCATTTGTATGTCATTTTTTAACTGGATTGTTCTGTTTTTGTTCTTGCTTTCTGATATTGAGTTATGTGAGTTCTTCATATATTTCAGATATTAACCCATTATTGATCACATCATTTGCAGATATCTTCTCACATTCATTAGGTTGCCATCTTGTTTTATTGCAGGCTTCCTTTGCTGTACAAAACTGTTTTGGTTTGATGTAATCCCTCTTGTTTATTTTTTCTTTGGTTGCCCATACCTGAGGAAACATCTAAAAAAATATTGCTCTGTCGAACATCCAAGAGTGTACTGGCTATGTTTTCTTCTAGGAATTTTATTGTTTCCCATCTTATATTTGGATCTTTAATCCATTTTGAGTTTATTTTTATATACGGTATAAATGGTTCAGTTTCACCCTTTTGCATGTAGGTGTCCAGTTTTACCAAGACCATTTATTGAAGAGACTATCTTTTCTCCACTGTATGTTCTTGGGTTCAATTAACTTGCCATACGTTCTCACAGGACTCAGAGGAACATTTATTTACATTTGCTGGTGTATTAGCAAAGGGTATGATAAAGAATACATATGAACAACCAGATGAAGAGATACATAGGGTGAGTCCTGAGCTCAGAAGACACTTCTGCCCCCATGGAGCTAAGATGTGCAACCTTCCTGGTACATGAATATGTTCGCCAAACATATTGGAAGCTTTCTAAACCACATACTTTAGGAATTTTTATGGAGGCGTCATCATGTTGTCATAATTTATCATTAATTCAGTTTCTAGCCCCCTCTAGGAGATAGTGCAGAAAGTTCTAAGATTCTATTCATGGCGTGGTCTTTCTGCTGACCAGCTCCCATCCAGGAGCCCACCAAACATTGCCTCATTAAAACAAATGATATTCCTGTTGCCCAGGAAATTCCAAAGGATTTAGAAGCTCTGTGTCAGGAAACAGAGTCAAATACCAAATATTAGAACAAAAGATACTCCCAGCGCCCTCATCACTTAGGAAATTGGAAGAGTTTTAGAAGCTCTGTGCCAGAGGCAGGGGACAGAGACCAATATATAGTTTTTTCTATTATTTCATAGCTGTCCTGTTCAAGAAACTATTGCCTAACCTAAGGTCATGAAGATTTACTCTATGTTATTGTCAAACATTTTTATAGTTTTAGCACTTGCATTTAGGTCTCTGATCCATTTTTAGTCCATTATTGTGTACAGTGTGAAGTAGGAGCCCAACTATATTGTTTTTCATAGGTATTTAGTTATCTTAGAACCATTTGTTAAAAAGACTGCTTTCCCCTGTTGAATTGCCTTGACATCCTTGTCAAATCAATTAACCAGAAATGTCAAGAGTTGGGTTTATTTGTACTTTAACATAACTTACATACTCCTCTAAAAGTTACAGTTAATTGCTGTTTTATTATTTGGGAAATATCTGATGTGTTCCTAGAAAAGAATTTTCAAGGTACACACTGACCCATAGAATATGACAGTGTAAAGATGACTTTAAGCCCCCTCCATATTTTATAAGGGATATTAGTTTTCAAATCAAAGTATTAAACTAACACATCTGCATTAATTATAAGAATGAGAATAGCTAGCGTACATTGGGCCCAGAACTGTGCTAAGTAAGCTTTGAAGTATGTATGGTATTTAATTATAACACGATCACAAGTTCAGCGTATACTTATTCCCTCAGGTGAGTAAATTGAGGCTTAGAGAGTTTAAGTAACCTATGTCACCCAGCTAGTGAATCACTTGTGCATTTCCAAATCTCAGATGAACTAATGACCTTCTGTATAATGGGCATAACTTGAAAAGATTGCCTAATAGCAGATATAGACGTTTAACTGTTCCCTCGGGGTCTGAGAGCATAGCCAAAGCAGCCTACTACAAACCCAAAATTTCCTTGAAAGCCCCATGTTTAATCTTTAAATTCATGCAAAATTTTCATCTTCATAACATAAGCATTTACTTAAACTACTCAGTACACGAATTAAATCAAAATAAAGCTGGCTCCTGGAAGTAACACACAGAATTGAGAAATTCCTCTCTTCTCTTCCCCACCCTTTCTTTTTCTTAAAATTACTATTGAACTAACTCAGAAACTATACGTATTCCCTCTTCAAAAGCCCTTTAGAACTACCCTTAGGTTTCTCTGAAAGAGCCCTTGTGATCACAGGATTCTGCTGATAACATTGGTACAGCTGACTGGACTCCACTTGCTCCTGAAGCCTGGCTATAAAACGATTTCCTTTAAGCAAATTTTATTGTCATACTGACTTAAATTGTATGAGTGAAGAGGTATTTCCACAAGAACAAAGAAATGTAGCCCCAACTTGTAATTTTGAAACTATTGCTTCTATAGGAAAGCTTTCAAAGTCACATATTTAAAAAGAAATTGTATCATTTTTGATAAAATAACAATAAAACCAAACTAAGTCACAAGAAGAGCAAATAGTGTGCAAAAAGTTAAAATACTGTGCCAGGATCTGCATTTCCTTGTGGAGTAGCTTCCACAAAAGAGTTCTCTACCATGTTCTCTGGGCTTTATAATCAGTCGGCTATTGGTTTTAAAAGAAAAAAAGAAGTATGAAAATGCTGAACATTTTTGAATGTGTAGGTAAGAGTGATCTCTTAGGTAATCCATGATTAGAGCCATTGATGGGTTTGCTTAAAACTCTGTATTTTCTTTATAGTGAAAATGAGTTTACTCTACATACACATGTCTTCTTCACTCTACATTTTTTCCTATGGGACTTGAGTTCCACAACTGGTGTGCAGTTTTCTGACTCAGTAGTCAGAAAAGGAAAGAAGAGACCTGCCAGTCAGCTGATCTTGGAATTTAACGATTTCTTAGGGTCTTTCCTAAACTATTAATTAAGTTTGATAGAGCAGCAAAAGGGAGAACATGTCAAAGCATGATTCTGCCTGGCTGATGGGTGAAGAATGTATCTCGGAAAGAACTCATCCTGAGAGAAAAGGGTCAGAGAGTAATGAGGAGATCCAATAAGAAAGCTCTGTGCCATCAATAAATCGAATTGAATAGTTGAAGGGCTTTTAAGAAAGAGACTACATACACAGGCGTGGTCAGAATCTAGGGAGGCCAACAAGACCCGGTGCAGCATCCTAGGGCTGGGAACACGGGCAGCCGGTGTGGCCTCTGGAGTGTGGAGAGGACGCACAGGGAGAGAGGGACACTGACAGGACATTAAATACCCCAACTCTGTCCCCTTCATCCTCCATCTTCTGATGGTTCCTCCCATTGGCCAAACCCAACAAAATGCCAGAGGGCAAGGGGCCATTGATGTTCTTGCTGGGGTATCAATGCCCACCAGCCAAAGACCTCCAGAAGTACCTCTGCAATTGAACTTCAGGGTTTATTGCTCATTATAGTGGACAAGAATGCACACCACAGAGAACCCTGGGGAGTGTTAAAGAGGGGCTGTTAAAGATGACCTATCTCTAGGATTGGAGTTGGCAGTGGGTAATTTGGGGAAGGGTGGAAGAAGGGAGAGGCTTTACTCTGGACTAGAAGTTGTTGGGAAGCAAAGAAAAAGCCCCTTCTTTACCAATTACACCTTTGGCCTCACCTCATTGCTCCCTATTCTAGATTTAGGCAGATAACCAATCATAGGATTGCCCCCACTTCCTGATAGCATTCCTCTCTTCTAGCTAAAATGGTTGGCCATTTTTGTAGCTCAGATGATGTTAACGGTTCCACCTGGGTTCCAGTGTGATTACAGAGTGGTCTTGCTGTCCTGATCCATCCTGGTCACGGCAGGGCCTTGCCCAGTACTGTGCTGGATACCGTGCTCTGCTGCTCTGCATCACCCCTGCTGTGTCATCTGGGGGTTTGATCGGTGAGCATGAGAACACCGCCCCCATTCACCAGGACCTGGAGTGATATGGTCAGCTAGGCCTTGGGATTCACCTGCTGAACGTAAAATCTTCAGAGAACCTCAACCTCAGATAAGACCACAGAAGATGCAAAGTTCTGAGTCCAGCATGATGTTTGCCATCGGACCCCTTCTCTGAGCTCAGCCTTGCTTAAGGAAAAGTATAACATGATAGAGCCTTTGCAAAGAAAAGCCACTTACAAAACACTAGGGCTCAAGACACTCTGCCTTGGACTGCCTCCCAACAGAACCTGACACAACGGGAAGAGGGCCTCTCTCCCTGCAGGCCAGTGGGCACTGTGCAACCCGGGCACCTAGCGGGGCACAGTTAACTTGGTGAAGGTGTATGGTGGAGCAATGGGGGAAAACTGCATTTTGGCACCAGATTGAAACTGGTGCTTAGTGAAGCAGAGGAAGCCCAGGAGGGATGAATGGTCCATGAGCACAGAAGGGGTGCTCTCCAGGACACCCAGATACAAACAGGGGCTTTGCAGGAAGCTGAGGTCTTGAATGATGTAGGAGGGAAGAACCAGAAATACTTGAGCTTACCCTTATTGTGACTTTGTTAATATCCAGGGTCTGTGGAACCCTAGAGGAACCTACTATGCATATTGATAAATACCAAATAAACTAATTTTTTATGCAGTTAATTAAAACGAACTTTTTGAATTGGACAGTGATGCACAGTGCTCTTTTAAGAGCATTGTGCATCATTTCCAACCTGTAAATGTGAATAATCATGCTTACTTATTTATAAAGTTCTTTGAGGTTTTTGGATGAAAGGCTCTTTTAAAGTACAAAGCATTAATTTTTTTTGTGTGACAGAGCACTATACGAGAAATGAACATGAAGCAATATAAAAATTTTTGTGTTCTTTCTTGCTCTGAGTTTTAGTTGTTTTCTTCACAGACACAAAAGCCAGTCTCCAATAGGAGATCTGGGGTGTGAGATAAAAGAACTAATAAAGCGCTGTGAGTGTAAAAATTCTAGATAGGCTTGAACCAGCTACTCCTTTTGAGAATGTGAGAAATAAAAATTGATAATGTATTTTGTACAAATGAACTCATTTCACTAAATTTCACTGATAAACTTGAGAGTATGTAAATGGAACTCTATTTATAGACTCGTTTTATCCATTTTTGACCAGGACAAGCAAATGAAACAATAGCAATAGTCGATCATTACAAGTAACTAGACCACAAGAGAGAAATGTGCCAGTTGCTAGGTGATGACTTTCAATCTATCATTTTAGGCAATAAATATAAGATGAAGTTATGGGGAGAGAAGCTATTCATAGCTAAAACTTGAGCTAAAATGGCTATTATTTATTGTATGGAACTGAAATCGAATGAAGTTAAGAAACCCAGTGTACCAACCCAGAAGCCAAGGTACCACCAAGCAGACATATTTCAAGGACAAATCCAAAGATAAATAGAAAGTAAGGATTTAGGAGGAGGGTGGAGAGGATAAAAGGTTAAAAGACTGGACTTGACTATGTCACTTATCATGTTTCAAACCATGAAGGAAAGAGGATAAAACATTTTTCAGAACTTTCCCATTTCTGGAGAAAAGTCTTTCAGCTCCTGTCAATTAGCAGGAGGTAATAATGTATTTGGCACAATGTCATATGCACATGCCATGTGAGACCCTGTGTTCCTGCCTTCTGAGAGCACATAAATCAGTTTGGAAATATAGGTACAGCAAATAAAATCATCAGAGAACAACACAAGTCATTAAAAACCATTAGTTAAAACCTATGCCTGGCATAAAACATGCACTCAATCAATGTCACTAAATAATAAAGAACTGTGTGGTATAGTGTGTACTACAAGGGACACCTACTGCTGGTTCTATAAGGTGGAAACCTTAGCTATCTCAAACACAGCTGAGAATTACAAAGCATAATAAAAAGCCCTCCCTCATTGCCCATTTACTTCAGCAAGCCCAGTAATCTGGAAGTGGTTCTCATACCGTAGCATGCATCCAAATTATCTGGAGAACTTGGTAGAACTCAGGTCACTGGGTCCCTCCCACAGAGTATCTGACCCAGTAGGTCTGAGCAGGATAATTTGCATTTCTAAGATGTTCCAGGATGATACTGATGCTTCTAATCTGGGGAGCATATTTTGAGAGCTACTGGTCTAACAGAGTGTAAATACATTTAAAAACAGGGAAAAGATACTAATAACCACTAGTGTTCACTGTGTACTCACAATGTCACTATGCTTCAGTCCTCCATTAGGTGATGGTCAATAGATGGTAGGAGAGTAGATTGTTAAGTAGTTAGATAGGTTGATAGATAGGGATAGAGAGACAGAGACAGAGAATTTCTACTTTTTATGTAAACACAAACACAAATATAAGCATTTTTTACTCCAATTTTACAGACCTAAAGAACTAAACCTGGGCTTGGAGAAATGAAGATGCTTAGCCACAGCATGTAAGATGTAGAACACTCACTTGAACACTGGTCTGTCTCAATCAAAGCCCATGGGCTTTCTTCCATACCAGTCAGCATCTCTGTGAGGCAGTCAGTCACCTGCTAACAGCAAAAAGTATCAGCTTACAATGTTGAAAGAGCTTGAAAATCAACCAGAAACAGATAATAGAATACAACATGCACAGCAGCCAAGGGCTTTTTTTTTCTTGGTATCATCAATGTACAATTGCAAGAGCGACATTATGGTTACTAGACTCCCCCCATTATCAAGTCCTCACCACATACCTCATTATAGTCACTGTCCATCAGTATAGTAAGATGCTATAGAGTCACCACTTGTCTTCTCTGAGTTTTACTGCCTTCCGTGTGTCCCTCCCCACTACATTATGTGTGCTAATTGTAATGCCACTCTTTCCCCCTTATCCCTCCCTTCCCACCCATCCTGCCCAGTCCCTTTCCTCTTGGTAACTGTTAGTCATTCCTGGATTCTGTGAGTCTGCTGCTGTTTTGTTCCTTCAGTTTTTTCTTTGTTCTTATACTCCACAAATGAGTGAAATCATTTGATACTTGTCTTTCTCCGCCTAGCTTATTTCACTGAGCATAATACCCTCTGGCTCCATCCATGTTACTGCAAATGGTAGGATTTGTTTTCTTCTTATGGCTGAATAATATTCCATTGTGTATATGTGCCACATCTTCTTTATACATTCATCTACTCATGGACACTTAGGTTGCTTCCATTTCTTGGCTATTGTAAATAGTGCTGCGATAAACATAAGGGTGCATATGTCTTTTTCAAACTGGGCTGCTGCATTCTTAGTGTAAATTCCTAGGAGTGGGATTCCTGGGTCAAATGGTATTTCTATTTTGAGTTTTTTGAGGAACCTCCATACTGCTTTCCACAATGGTTGAACTAATATTCATTCCCATCAGCAGTGTAGGAGGGTTCCCCTTTCTCCACATCCTCGCCAATATTTATTGTTGTTTGTGTTTTGGATGTTGGCCATCCTCACTGGTGTGAGGTGATATCTCATTGTGGTTTTAATTTGCATTTCTCTGATGATTAGCGATGTGGAGCATCTTTTCATGTGCCTGTTGGCCATCTGAATTTCTTCTTTCGAGAAGTGTCTGTTTAGCTCCTCTGCCCATTTTTAATTGGATTATTTATTTTTTGTTTGTTGAGGTGCATGAGCTCTTTATATATTTTGGATGTCAACCCCTTATTGGATATGTCATTTATGAATATATTCTCCCATACTGTAGTTTGCCTTTGTGTTCTACTGATGATGTCCTTTGCTGTACAGAAGCTTTTTAGTTTGATATAGTTCCACTTGTTCATTTTTGCTTTTGTTTCCCTTGCCCAGGGAGATTTGTTCATGAAGAAGTTGCTCATGTTTATGTCCAAGAGAGTTTTGTCTATGTTTTCTTCTAAGAGTTTTATGGTTTCATGACTTATATTCAGGTCTTTGATCCATTTCGAGTTTACTTTTGTGTATGGGGTTAGGCAGTAATCCACTTTCATTCTCTTACACGTAGCTGTCCAGTTTTGCCAACACCAGCTGTTGAAGAGGCTGTCATTTCCCCCATTGTATATCCATGGCTCCTTTATCATATATTAATTGACCATATATGCTTGGGTTAATATCTGGACTCTCTATTCTGTTCCACTGGTCTATGGGTCTGTTCTTGTGCCAGTACCAAATTGTCTTGATTACTGTGGCTTTGTAGTAGAGCTTGATGTTGGGAAGCGAGATCCCCCCTGCTTTATTCTTCCTTCTCAGGATTGCTTTGGCTATTCAGGGTCTTTTGTGGTTCCATATGAATTTTACAACTATTTGTTCCAGTTTGTTGAAGAATGCTGTTGGTATTTTGATAGAGATTGCATTGAATCTGTAGATTGCTTTAGGCAGGGTGGCCATTTTGACAATATTAATTCTTCCTACCCAAGAGCATGGGATCAATTTCCATTTATTAGTGTCCTCTTTAATTTCTCTTAAGAGTGTCTTGTAGTTTTCAGGTTATAGGTCTTTCACTTCCTTGGTTAGGTGTATTCCTAGGTGTTTTCTTAGCCTAGGGTCTTTAAGACAAGACAATACGGCCTGACCCTCTTCAGGTTGGAGACTAGGAACCAGGGTTGAGCTGCACAGTATTATTGCTTGGAGTGACCCTTGACAGTGGTGTGGCTGGCTGTGCCTCTTTGATCGCTCTAACTTTGTTACAGCTGAAGCAGAAACTGGCTGGAGTGACCTTCAAATCCAGAGAAAGCACAAAAAGAGATGCTTCAAAATGACATTTCTCTTTGAAGGGCTCACATTTCAGTCATTGACCTTGACACTGAATAATAAATACAAATGGGAATTGATGGGGCAAAAGCCATAGAAAGTGTCTCTTGACCATAATAAACGCCAAAAAGTGGGGGAAGGAATCCCTCTTCACTCTTCTCCCTCTTACTCCTCCTCCTTGCATGAAGAAGAGCCATTCAATTCCAATGTCAAGAGTGGCTATGGAACATTGTAAGGGGGACCCTTTCCCTTCATCACTTCTCTTGCTCCCTACTTTGAGAAGGTTGAAGCTACCCAGGTCCCTACGCAATTCTAATGTTAAGGCAAGTATGAGAACCACTGTGTTTAATTTGTCCTGACTCGTATCTACACTCTTACCTTATGTTGCTTCCCCCACTCTGAAAATATGCTCACATTATCCAAACTTTAAAAGAAAACATTTTCATTGACCCTGCATCTCTACAAACCACCTTACCACCTACATTAAAAAAAAATGTTAGAGGTTATATATGCCTGTTTATTTATTTAAATTCAATTAATATTTAAGCTCTCACATACTTCAGTCTTTACTATCCTACCAAAACAGGGTTTTTTTTGTGTGTGTTTTAAGCTCACATAACTAATAACCTACCATCTTTTTCTCCATCTTCATCCCCCTCAACTTTAAAGATATAGTTGATACTGGAGACCCTTTAATTTGAAACCCTCTCCTGCCTTGAGTTGGTGACCTTGTTCACTACTGCATTCCCTACCTTACCATCTGTTGCTTCCAGGTTACTATTACAACTGTTTTCTCAACCTCTACCATGTCGTAGAAATTCCTCAAAGTTCCATGAACTTTCATTTCTCCCTAGCAATCTCATCCATTTGAATTTAATAGCTTTTGTGAAGGGATCTCCACTATCTTATCTGCAGCCCATGCCTCTTAAAAAGTCTAGACTTTGATTTTCCCTGTCTATTGGATGTCTCCACCTGAATATCCCATCAACATTCAAAGTCAACATGTCCCAAAATAAAGTCATCATTATCCTCTAGCAATGTTTCTTTTCCTCTCTCTTCTCTTTTTTTAGAGCCACCATATTCATCAGTCATCCAGAATCGAAACCTTGACATTATCTTGGATTTCTTCCTTTCTTTCCTGCCAATAAAAGTGTATTCTCTATAATTATGCTAATGCCTTTATTGGAGTACAATCGACATAAAATAAACTGCACCTAAAGTGTATAATTTGATAAGTTTTGATATTTGTGTATATCCATGACACATACAAGATAGTGCACATAACCATGACCCTTAAAAGTTGCCTTACGCTCACCTTTCCAACTGTTCCTATCATCCATATCCCGGGCAAACCACGAGCTGCTTTCTATCACTAGAAGTAATTTTGCATTTTTAAAAATAATATTGACCTTTTCTTGTGGTTATTTTCTATTTGTGTTCTTTTGTGAAGTACCTAACTCTTTTGCTAAATTCTAATTTATTTATTAAACAAATTAAGACCAGTAATCATTAATGGTAATTAATTATTATTGAATTTTGAGGGATCTTTATGCATATCCTGGATACAAGCTCTTTACCAGATATTTGACCTGCAAATATTTCCTCCCAGACTGTGATTAATCTTTTCATTCTCTTCACAGTGTCTCTTTAAGAGAAGCTCATAATTTTGATGAGGTCCATTTTTTTCTTTTATAGATCATGCTTTTGGTGTTATATCTAAGACATTTTGCCTCATCTAAGGTGATGAAGATTTTCTCCTATGTTTCCTTACAGAAGTTGTGTAATTAAAGGCTTCACATTTAGGTCTATGATCTATTTTCAGTCGATTTTTGTATATGGCTTGAGGTATAGATCAAAATTCCTTTTTGTCCTCTTGCATATGGATAGTGAATTGTTCCACACCATTTGTTGAAAACTCTAGTGAAACTCTTTCTTCACTTTGTTGAATTCAATTGGCCATATATGCATGTGTCTCCCTGTTTTGATTTCTGGACCTTCTATTTTGTACAGTTTGTCTACATTGATGTTAATATGACACCATTTTGTCATTGATGTAACTTCACGATCTTGAAGCCTTGAGATCAAGAAGTGTAATGCTTGTTCTTCATTTTGGAAGTCATATTAGCTATTCTAGGTCCACTGTAGTTCCACACAAATTTTGTGGATTTTGACTGGGATTGCACTGAATCTGTAGATCAACTTGGAGAAAGCTGATATACTAAAATAACAAGGCTTCATATCCATAGGTATGGTGTATCTCTCCATTTTTCAAGCTTGCTTAAATGAACCACAGCAACATTTTATTAGAGCTTTCAGAATACAGACATTATTCATCTTTTGCTAGGTTAATCACTGAATATTGTAAGTTTTACCTTGCTGGGTTCTGTCTATTTTTACATTCCTGTAAATATTTGTGAGCTTTGTTCTGGAATATGGTTAAGTTACTTGGACATTGGAAATGGTTTGGTTCTTTTGGATTTTGCTGTCAAGTTTTGTTAAGCAGATCCAGAGCAGTGCTTAGCCCAGGATTAATTTTTCCCCACTGAGAGTAAAACCCATCTGAGTACTCTACTTTATGCCTTATGAATTGGGACACTTTCTGTTCTTGCTTATGTGAGCCTGCAACCTTCCTGATCCTGTATGAGATCTTAAGGACTGTTTCTTTTCAACCTTTTGAATGGTTTATATGTCTGAGATAGTCTCCTTACAGGCAGGTGCTGATGATTTCTCAGCTCAGTACACAAGTGGTATCCTCTCTTTGTGCAACTCACTCTTCTCGTGTATTCTCCTGTGCAAACTTTGGAGGCCTGGGATCCTGGCCTCCCTGTCCTTCTATCATTAGCTCCTCAACTCAGGAAGACCACTGGGATCCCCCTGAGTTCCCTTTCCTCCTCCAAAGCTTGGAAACTCCCTCCAAGCAATAAGCTGGGACAATCATAGCTTCCCCATCTCTCTGAGAATACTGCCCTTCCTTCATTGTCTGAAGTCCACTGGCTTGAAAAATTTTTGCTTCACATATTTGTCCATATTTTCAGTTAAGTGGGAAGACACATCTAGTCCTTATTATTCCATATGGCTCTAAGTGGACATCTTCCATGCCCCATGATTTTATTCTGTCATTTCTTTTCATCCTGTATTTTCCATTCCACTGCCCTTCTTTGTAACATTGCAAAAACAAGAGTGAAATAGCTTTCATTTATGAAAACGTGCTGTATGCCAGAGCCTGCATCACACACTTGATAAATATTATGTCCAGAAACCATGACTGCAAGTTGTTTTTTCTTTTTTATGAAATATTTCAAACATTTAGAAAAGTTGAAAGTAATATAAATGTTCTCAACACTGGAACTGACAATGTTAACCTTTCACCATATTTGTTTCAGCAAAAGCTGGTGTTGCCTTTGTGACCTCTTCCCCAGACACATTCCTGACCGTCTTCCCCTTGGTGGCCATTATTCTGCAGTTCTTCACGTCTGTGCGTGTGTACACTAACGGTGGGCTTATTATCTCCATTTTACTGATGAGAAATCTGAGGCTCAGAGTGATTAATTAACATGCACAAGGTCATTCAGTTTATAACTGGTGGAACTAATACTGGAGACCAAGTCTTTATGGCCTGATGCCTTGTACGTAACTACAAGAACACATTCATCTTCCAGAAGCCTATTCAAATCTTATCATTTCCCAATTTTGATTGCTTTCCCTGAATTAAATGTAAGTTTCTCCTCTTGACTGTATAGTCCTGACAAAGCATGACTTCAGTGTACCTTAGCCACTCCTACTCTATGTGAACCTCTACAAATCGTACAAAACCACTTGTATTTCCTCCCCATATCACAATGAATTTCTTTGCTGTTATGTTATTGCCTATATTTTTTCCTTTATCTGGAATGTTCTCTCCTCCCCATTTCCAAAGGTCAAACATCATACTCATCCCTTAGTTATCTGATAAAATACTCTATTGATTCATTCATATGTTTATGTCAATGAAATGGACTTGCAATGAAAACTGACTGCAAAGAGTAGATGATCAGTAGCTGTTTGATTCTTTGCTCCTTCCCTCCATCTGGCCGTTTGTCACTCTATTCAGAACCCTATAGCAAAGCATTTTTCATCACTTCTCCCAGCATTTTGCCATGTTTTATAGTATTTTTGTTTGCAGCTAGTAAAAAGTACTGAGTGTAAGAGTTTTCTTGGGCTAGTATATACATAGGGCCCTTTCAAAACATCCGGTGCTCTGGCCCACTGGAGCCTTGATATCCTTGGATATCTCTAACTAACCTCTGAAACACAAAAGGAAATCTCAGTCCTGTTCTTCCACCCTCAGAAAATGGCATCAACATCTTAAGCAAGTTGGCTGAAAGACATTTGGATCCAAGCAAGTGATATTAGGCCGTATTTTCACAGGAATACAATCTGATATTACCTTATACCGCAAATGTGTTGCTCTGTGTTGGCTTGAGTGAGTGTATGTTTTCATTATTATTGCCATGTAAAATGCCACTGAAAGGAAAGGGGTTGGTGTCAGTGGGTCTTTTTATGGTCACTGAGCTGCAGAGCAACCCTGCCTGAGATGGAAGAATGGGTGCAGTGGATTCCCCACCTAATTCCAGGTAGGTTTAGTCCCATTTCATAGTACCCCCTGCCTTCAACTGAAACAGGAGAGTAACTCTGAGATTCTACATTACATAAAGCAGAAGGTAAATCATGTGTTAATGCTACATATATGAAAAATAAGTATGCTCTATGAGACAGAAGGAATTTGGTGCTGGGTAGAAATGCGTGGATTTACTTCTGTGCTTGCGACACATAATTTCACTCCACTAAGTGGATTAACTGAAAAATGAGAAGGAAAAAATATCTAAAACCAGAATAAAATGTTCAGGTTGCTTCACCTTCAGTCAACTCTGTGTGCATGAACATTGCTCATTTGGACGCTTATCATTTACTTTTAATTATTCATCCTCCTAGAAGCTGGACAGACTAGAAAAATGCTAAGGTATATTGTGGAAAAGTAATGAAATCTCTGGTATAGGCACCCTCCCCACCCCGTGCTCCGTTAACTACATGCAGCAGTGAGGGAGCGCCCTGAGGCATTGCCCCCGCCCCGAGTAAGTCCATCTTCATTGTAGGCTGGGGTCCATCGGGGGCACCCTCCTGGTGCCAGTGCAATTCAGATCAGTGAGCACTGATGGAGTACCTACTGTGTACCAGACTCAATGCTAGGTTCTACAGTGAATACAACATGATGTCTGGTTTGGCAGCTCTCACAACTGAATAGAACTCTGAAGAACTTTAACATACTCTATTAGGAACTATTAGTACATGGGACCCACCCAAAAAGGAAAGACATTGTTCAGCCAGCCCTTTCCGAAATGGTGCATCCTGTCTTTGTGCTCTGACCGTTAGATTGCTATATTAATTTAGAGTTGGGTCCAACTTTGGTAAAATTCAACAGAGTGTTCTACTCAGGACTTAATGAAAACAATGAAAAAGATTAAATAGCCTGATGGAACCCACACTGAAAAATAGATTAGATGTAACACACTAAATAGATACTAACAAATATATGTATGTAGTTGACACAGGTATATACAGCATTAACGTTTAATGACTAAGCCATAACTAATACACAAAGCTAATTAAAATTTAATTACAGTGTGTGTGGTCTTGCGAGCAGTGTCACCCAAAGAGATGTCATTATCATGGTGGGGTCTAGTTCTTCCCAGCTTATCTCCAGGTTCTATGTCTGTCTTCTTAGTCCCTTTGGAGTCCAGAACTGGTTCCATGCTAGGCCATTTGCTTACTTTTTTATTCCAAGGCTGACATACTATTACAGGGAATTGTCTTTCTCTTTTCCTGCCTTTGCTCTCAAGGTTCAGGTTTTAAGTATTCACTAGATAGTCCACTATTATCGTTCCTAATCTGCTATTACACAGTGTGTGCAGTGCCGGACCTTAGGATTCTCACTTCCCTCCAGTGCCCGCTTAGCACTACAGTCTGTTACATTCATATAGTTCCCTTGTCTCTGCTGAAGTTTAGTGATGGGAGGGGTTCTGTAGAACACCCTGGACCTCAGGAAGGGAAAGAACAGCTTCCAGGTGAAGCGCCTTCTGGAGAGTTTTCTGTATTGTGCAGGAGTTACTGATGCTCTTCTTCCTGAAGTTTCTTGCATAATCAATAGATACATGTTCATGTGAGGTTTGCACTATGATAGCATGATGAACAAAGCATCATGGGAACACAGAGGAGAGAATGATTCATTCTGAAAGGACAGTGATGTTTGAGGATAATGATGAGGAATTCTGGTCCAGCAGAGGATGTACAGACAGGCATTTTAAGCATAGGGAACAGCAGGGACAAATACTCTAATTGACTGAAGTGACTGGTACATACATAAAGAAGGTACAGCCCAGTGTGATCAGAGTACAGGTGAGTTGAGAGGAGATGAAGCTCGAAGAGAGCAAGATTTTAGAGGTTCTTGAATGCCATGATAAAGATCTGGGGACTTTTTCCCCTTAAAAAAAATCTATCCTTTGACTTTGCTTAAGCAAGTTTTGGGATAATCTGATTTGCTTTTTCCAAAGGCAACTGACTGCAGTGTAGTGGATGGATTGGGGAGGTGAAAGACAGTGGCAGGTTAGGGTCACTGCAGTGAACCAGTGAGACACAAGGGGGGTCTCAAAGAGGCAGGTAGCAGAGTGGGAGAGTCTGCCATTTCAGCTGTCGATTAAAGAGACGTAAAACAAATTGGGTGAGGGGATGAAGAACAAGGAGGAATCGAGAGTGATGTGTTCAGGTTTCTGATCTGAATGACTGGCTAGGCTGTAGCATCATTAGTTCATACTAAAAACATAGGAGGTGGATGAATTTTTGCTTTGGGGGATATGGAGGAAGGGGAAAGGTAGAGATGCCATTCTAGCCCAGAGTAATCCTTGGCTCATGGCCTGGCCTCTGGTCATCCCTCTTCTAAAGCAGGATCCAGGGGCAAGGCCATTTCTATAGCCAACATGTGGAATCAAGCTTAGTTCAGCCAAGCAAGCAAGAATATACTTCCATGAACCACCTGGTCTTCCAGGTCTAAGCCACCTGTGTAAGGTGACCTTTTCTCTCTCTGCAGGAGGTAGATGCTGGCCCCAATTTTCCACTCCAGTCTGTATCCATACCCTTTGCCTTGTACCTCTGTAGCGCCTCCCACTAGACAGAGTGTACTTTCCTTTCTCTTGACTTCGAGTTTGATGACTGAGATGTTAGTAGACGTGAGGCAAGGCCTGATGTGTGATTGTGCAATGGAGCTTGCTTGCTCTTTTGCCTTTCATTCATCACCATTAGGGGCGCTTTCCGCGGGGTAACTGTTTCCCCTTTACCCAGATTCTACAACGAACATTCAGCATCTGCACCTTAAAGCCGAGCTACCCAAGCTCACATGAGGAAATAATGATATTACGCCACCGACTTTTGGTGTGTTTTGAGAGTCTGGCATAGCCCCAAGCATGTCAAATTCTATCTGAACAGCAGCTGTAGCAGTGGCACCTCAAATTAGATCTAATGACATTAATTATGTGAGCCTTCATGGATTTTCAGCCATGGTAAAAAAACATCCATTTCTGATAATTTATGGCATTGTGCTTGTATTGTACAGAACACTAGGAACAGAAATTCCTCTATCAGCAGCAGACTTTTGCAAACCTTACTTACTCCTGAATCAGGGAATTCTTGCTATTTTGAATCCCAGTTTCTTAATCTATCCTAAGTCTTAAATTCTTTACTTTTTTGGGGGGCAGGGGCATGGTTAGTTTAGTTTGCTGGGGACATAGAATATCTGCTCAGATACCAACTTTAAATTCTTGAAGACAGGTATTAAGTAAACCTTTGGCCTCTCTTTCTCTGGGCAAACAACCCAAATTCATTTAACCTTTCTTCAGAGGTTGAATTTGCTGTTATTTGACTGTTTCTCTGTTCTTTTCTGAGCCCTTTTCTTCTTTGTTATATCTCTTCTAAGTTGTAAAGACCCAAATTGGACATGATCCTTACATCAGAGCTGATGCTAAGTATAATCCCTTTATCTCTGGCTCTTTGAGAAGATACAGGTCAGGCACCGCAAGCATTAGCTTCCATTGCATGGTTACAGAGGGCCTGTGCTCTCCTTGGATTTTCCATCCTCCCCTGAGACTCCCCATCTTGCATCTTTGGCACTGGTTTTTAATACTTTAAATTTTCAATCTGTATTGGTCCCTGGGGTGATCACTCCAGAGAACATTGATGATTATTCTGTTTTATTTTTTCCTCCTTCTGCTGAGACTATGATCTGTGTAATCAAGATTAGTAATTTCACAGGGTAAAGAGAGTGCTACATTTTGTGTTACTTAGAATGAACACACTCCATTCTTATGATACTAATCAAAGATAATATTATATTAAGATAATTAAATTCCACCATAAGGCTATAGCCTGCCCCCTAAAAAACTGACATAATTTCTCACCTTTGTAAAAGGGTCTCCCCCAGGGGTCAGGAAAGTTAACAAAAGCAATAATAGTAATAATAATAGCTAACATTTAGTGAGTACTAATAATGTTCCAGGCAGTATACTATTTTCATATCTTAGTCTAGGTCCCCCACAAAAGACTCATAAATAGGGAATCAGTGTGAATGATTATTAGGTTGTACTTCCAGGAAAGGAGTCAAGCAAGCATATAATTTCACTTCCAGTAGAGAATTCCTGGCATAAAGTCATCAAGACAGTGTGGTATTGGTGGCAAAATGGAAGAATAGATCAGTGGCACAGAGAATCCAGAAAGAGATCTATACATCCATGGTCAATTGATTTGCAGCAAAAGAGCAAAGGTGATTCAGTTGAGAATGACAATCTTTTTAACAAATGATGCTGGAAAAATTGGTCATCAATATGCCAAAAAATGAATAAATGATAAGAAACTTAGTTCATACCTCACATTCTATACAAAAATAAATTAGTTATCGGATGATGGACCTAAAGGCAAAACTTAAAACCATGAAACCTCTAAAAGAAAATATAAAAGAAAATCTTTGAAAAAAAGTGGATTAGGCAGAGATTTCTAAAGCATCAAAAAGACAATCCATAGGAGAAAAAAAATGGTTATGTTGCACTTCCACAAAATAAAGAACTTCTGCTCTGAGAAAGACTCTACGAGAGGGAAAAGTCAAGCCACAAACTGAGATGTGCAGATCATATATTTGCTCTTGTATTTCTGATATTGGCAAATCATATATCTGATGAAGGACTTGTATCCACAAGACATCCAGAACACTCAAAATTACCTATAAGAAGACAAACCATCCAATAAAAACCGGCAAACTATATAAAGATATATGGATGGTAAATAAACTTATTAAAAATTGTTCATTATCATTAGTCTTTAGGTAAATACAAATTCAGCAACAAGCAACTATCACTTCATGGCCACTAGAATGATTATAATGAAAATACACACAATTATAAGTGTTGGTGAGGATGTGGAGAAACTGGAATCCTCATGAACTGCTTGTGAGACACCCACTTTGAAAACCAGTTTGTGCTTTCTTAAAAAGTTAAATGTACGTTTGCCATATTACCAGCAATTCCACGCTGAGGTATCTACTCAAAAAAAAAAAGAAGAAGAAGAAAAAGAAAAGAAAACATATGTCCACACAAAGACTTGCACACAGATGTTCATAGCAATATTATTCATAATTGCCAAAGAACAGAAACCATCCCAATGCCAACAACTGGTGAGTGGATCAATCAGATGTGTTATAACCACACAATGGAATACTAGTTAGCACATAAAAACCATAAACTGTGATTCGTGCTACAACATGGATAAACTTCAAAAAAAATTTATGCTAATTGAAGAAGCCAGATGCAAATGGTCACGTATTATGTGATTCCATCTCCATTGATATGTCCATAAAAGGAAAAACCGTAGAGAAAAAGAAAAGTGTATTAGAGTTGACTCTGGCTGGGGATAGAAATGGGAATTAACAAACAGGCACAAGAGATTTTTTTGGAGAAATATTTTATGAAAATATTCTAAAACTAGATTCTGGTAATAGTTGTATAACTAGATTTTCCAAAAATCATTGAATTGGACATTTAAAATTGGTAAATTTTATGGTATGCAAATTAAAATCCCAGTGAAGCCGTTTTTTAAAAAGAAAATTATATTGCATATACAATTTTGCATTCCATTCCACTAAAAGTCATACCATTGATATTTTTTATGTCCTTAAAGACAACTTGAAAACATCCTTCTAATAACTATTTCTTTGTATACACAACACCCAAATTTATTTAATAGTTTCTCTTTAGACTGTTGATGATTTTTTTAAATAATGTTTTATTTAACCTCCCTGTGCATATTAACTATGTGGCCTCAGACACGTTACCCTCTGTCAGCTTAAATTTTCTGATGCAAAACCAGGCATAATTAATAGCTTCTACTTCTTAGGTACAATATGATTGTTCTGAGAACTGTATAAAATCAAGTGTGAAGCATTTAGTATGGTAATGGCAGACACCAGCTAGACGTTAGCCATCTTACTATCAGCAATCATTACAAAACTTTAAATTTATGGTTATTTCTCAGAATAAAATCATAGAAGTAAAATCTCAAGGCTCATTTTTAAAAACTCTGCTCTCCAACTTAGATGTAGACAAAATACATTCCTGACTCTTCTCTATCCCTTTTCTGACCCTGGGAACCCAGATGAGTTCTCCAGACTCTCACTCTGGTGTCTTGGTCTGATGTCTCAGGGAGTTCATGATTCTAAGCTTCTCATCTCTCCAACCAAAATCCATCAGTCCTCTGATTTCTCTCCTAGTAGGGGTGGAGTAGGTAGCTTTGGATAAAAATAATGGACAAAATGACAATGGATGATAAGTTATATTCTTCCTTATAGGTAACATAGTTGCCTTTCATAAGGTCATTAGTGCCAAATAAATACAGAGAACTGGGGGCATTAGGATTCTCTCCTGATAGGGAAAAAATATTAGTAATTGCATGTTCAAATCACAGACTACTTTGCACGTGGTTCTGCTGCACAAATTCCTTCACACGAGACTCTTCATTATTTACCCCCGATGTACTTCTCCGGCTTCATCTCTTGCTACCACCTCTCTCCAACATCCTTGCCATTCCCTGAAATGTGTCAGGCCTTCTCTCCCACAAGGCTTTGTACATCACATTTCCTGGGCTTTGAACCCTCTCTACCTATCCCTACCCACTTCATTTGACCAACTCCTACTTACAATCCTGGCTTCATCTTAAATACCAAATTTTCTTGGCAGTTTTCCTGCCAAGTTCGGTGCTCCATCTTTAAGCTCCCATTTGCACCCTGTCATCACCCTTGCTAGATTTAAATTGCCTGTTTATTTGCCTTCCTCCTCATCACACTGCGTGGCAGCTATGGGGTGGCATCACTTTGGTCTCCCTTCAAGAAACAACTTGCTATTTAACTGCAAGGAGCATGGTTGGCTGACAGCCTCCAGCTGTTAATGCCTTCAAGATCTGCCTCAGCTTTCAAGCTGAGGCCACAGGCTTTTGGGGCAGCTGCAACCACTGACCAAACATAATAGTGGTTGTAGGGCCAACTCAGGACTTTTGGGGGGACATCTTCAGGTTGGCTGCGACTTTGTGAGATCAGTGTTGTGGCCAGAGGCCGTCCGCCTCCTCATGCTTCCTCTCTCTTCCCTTACACAAATGTCATATCTGCTTTTTTGGCATGAAGGGTTTCCCTGCCCAGTCCTGCTTCCTCACCATTCCCTTTCCTGGTGTTATTCTCCAGTGAACTTCTTGTACTCCTAAAATTATTACTGTGTCTGCTTTCTGATTAATTCATTTAACACAGACTATGAGCTCTCTGAAGGTAAGGTCCATATTCTTGTTCAAATTGTATCTTCAGCTCCCAGAACAACACACAAAAGGACCACAATAAATAACTATGGAATGAATGGATGGATGAATGAATGAATGCATTCATGCTCAAGATGGTGTCTGCATGGAAGGATGTCGATCCTATATAATTCACAGACCCTGGTCAACATTCAAAAGCATTCTGATTTGGAGACTTAGATTCATTTATGAAATACATTGCAGGAATGACACCATTGTGCATTTTCAAGTGGGTATTTTCTGATGGTTGGATTTATGCCAAATATATAATTTACTCCTTAGGATAATCCTATGGGTTAATGTAGTTGAGTATGAGTCACAAAAGATATTTTTACTTGAAATTAACAATAGCTTGCAAAATTGTTATTTACTATCAAAATAGCAAATTTTAACTGTTACCGCTTATGCCTGGAAATCTCATCTAAATGTTCCTTTTCAGAATAAACCCCAAAGGCCTTCTGTTATCCTCTCATTTTCTGGATCCTACACCCTTTCCTGTTTAGCACATTCCCTTCTTTCCCTTGCCCAGAGAGTTGGAGATTAATTCTGACAGGTTTGATTTGAAACCCCTTTGCTCTAGATTCTCTGAGGCCTCTATTCCACATTTCCAGGAGCGCACCACGGACCTCCGTCAGCCTGGGTACTTACACCTGCAGAGAGAGGGAGGCTGCTCCAGCACACCTTGCCAGCAGGTGCTACTCCCTGCCATTGGCTCCCTTAGGTGGCATAGACGGTGCCGTGGAGCATCGTTAAGTTGTACATTTTAGTTCAGCTTGATACCAATTGATTGTATCATTTTTGGCAAGTCATTTGGGTTACTTATGTTTCTGTTTCTTCATGTGTGAAAGGAGAGTTTGGGATGGGTTTCACCCTAAAGTTCTCTTCTGGCTTTAAAAGCATCATAATTCCATAGTAACTTTTTTTGGATTTGTGGGAAAAATTTTATGTCAATTCACCTAAGGCCCTGTATAACTCCTTCTGTAAATAAAAACTTCTGCAGAACACATTGTCTTAAAGGAAGAGGATTTGAGCTCTTTGGTGCTATATAGCTGTTGGTTTTGCCTAGCCCAGGTGGTTCCCAATGTCAGATGTATAGCTCACCGTAGGTCTTGACTATGCCCCCAAACACACAACTCAAAGTCAATCTTAGGAAATTCACCTTTTTTTTTAATATCATGAGTTTCCAAAAGTTATATCCATGGGTAAGCTTAAACAAGTAGTATAAACTAAGTTATTCAACCAGAAGAGGTTGACCATGATTCTTCCTTAATGAGATTAGCAATAAACAGGCCCTGGTCCCATGCCTGTGGTGGATAATTCATCATCCTAGCAAATCTCTGAGTCTGTGCCCCAGGCAGACCAGGTCTAAACATGCCTCTTCTTCCCTCACTCCATTTTCTCTCTGTGTCTCTCCCCTGCAAGCTATATGACACAGGATAATATTAGTCACTTACATATATCAGTAAATACTCATCAAGCAGCCCATTTCTTTGCCTGGCACTGGAGGGATCAGAAATGTCCAGGACATGAATAGTCCTTGCCATCAAAGAGCTTACCTGGGCAAAGGTAGCCAAGAATTCATGTCAGCAGTGTATTGTAAGGGCCAGTGTAGGAGTACTGGAATTCATTGTAGAAGCCAAGAGCAGGAAATGAATACCCTGGTCTGTTATGCTGGAATCTAGCCTGTGGATATAAGCTGTCCAATTTACAACTATGTTCTTAGTGCCTAGCACAGTTTGTCCAATAAAGTTATGTACTCAACAGATATGAATTGAGTGGAGAAATGTATGATCTAAAGTGGGTAGGAAAGTTCAAGTGAAGGTTCCCAGGCTCTCCTGAGTTAGAGTTCGAAGGATTGAGAGACATTAGATGACATAAGGCAAGAGGAAACTTCTAGAGGAATATAAGCAAAATTGCAGAAATAGAGTGCATCCAGATAAAAGAAGGATTTGGATGCAAAATCAATGCTGAGACTGATTCTGAAGAGGCTAATGCCATTTCAGTTTATGGATTGTACATTGTTGAATAGTCAGAGTCTGCTTCTAACGTTTGCTACTTTTGGCAGTGGAAGCAAGAGGTTCAAGGACCTGAGAAAGATATGGCCTCCCTCTGGGTGACTTGCAAAAACTTTCCTAATTTGGTCCCAAGGTTTTTATGTGCCTCTAAAACCTCCAAATATACAGTGAGAATCTTTAGTTGGGGTTGCAAGATTTGTGTGGCTATCAACTTGTGAGCCTCAGAAGGTACTGTCTCTTGGTATGATGAGCTGAGGTTGTCATCCTACGACATACACTACTGAGAACTGTCCTACACACAGGCTATTTTCCAAAAATTTTCAGAAACAGTCACAAGGGCTGCCCAAGACCGTGATCAGGACCATGGCTCTTCCTAACCCTTCTCTGTTCTTCTCCTTGGGTTTGGGTCTCTAGATCGAATGTCTGTATCTGGTCTTTCTCCTTTGCACACATCTTCATAAATTTCGTGGAGTCAGGTGGCATCACAAAGATAAATTAAGTATGAAGATGCGCCATTTAAGATCCATATGGCCTCTATTACTCGCTGAATCAGAACTAGCGTTCTTACTTTTTATGTAAAAGCTATTCACCAGAGTTCCTGGGCTACCTCATTCCTGTCTTCTTAACCTACATCTCTGTTTTGGCACTTGTATTCTTGCATCATGGAAAGTTAAACATCAGACTGACTATTGGGAGACAACCTAGGGTATAGAACATTAGCTTCAAAACTTAAGGCCTGAGTTTGAGATGGATTTTGTCATTAATGAGCTATCTGGCCCCCCCTCCACCCCCCCCACCCCCTTGCCTAGGCTTCACTTTCCACCATGGCAAAATAGGAACAGTAATACCTAGCCTGTCATCCTCACAGGATCATAAAGAAGAATCTAATGAGATCATGCATGTGACAGCCTCTGTAACATGTAAGGCACATAAAGAGGTAAGGGGTTATTTTCATTTTTGAGTCTTCTCAAAGCGTGTGGCAGTCTCAAATTACTAAGTACTCTGTCTCATTATACAAATAGCTACTGAAATCCCAAGACTTCCATAAGACCTAAGTCAGAAAAGTGTTAACCATGTCTCTTGAATTTCACAGTCTCTTAGAATTTGCTTCTATTGCACCTTATCTTTTATATCAATCTCTAAATTCATTCTTGCCTCTATGACTAACACTCTAGAGCGCTCAGCAGATGTCTGTTGAATTAATGTATGAATGACTCAATGTCTCTTAGTCAGGATGGTCTAGGTTATGCAGCAATAACAGATAAACCCTGCAATCTCAGAGAGTTAGCCCACCAGACTTTATTTCTCACTCATGTAAAATCTGATGCCCATCAGTGGGGCACAGGAAGGTCTCCGATGACTCGGAGATCCAGAGTTCTTCTGTATTGTGAATCAACACATGGTCGCCAAGATTGCTTCAGGGAAGAAAAAGAAAAATGGAGAAAGCTCAGAGCTTTTAACTTCCCTGACCTAGAAGTGACACATGTCATTTCCACTCACAGGCTATTGGCCAGAACTAATCACACAGAACAACCAAACTGCAAAAGAGGTTGGCTACAAGAACATAGGGGAGCAAAGGCTGAATGCCAAAACGCAAGCTGAGTGCCAGCCTCTCTGTGATACAGCTCTCAGCAAGAGCCGTTACCTCTTACATCTCAGACACCGCTCTAGGCACAGGGAAACAGCAATACACAAGACAGACAAATTCCCTGATTATGTGGAGGGTACGTTGAGGCAGAGGAGTGACAACATTTTGTTTGCACTTTGGTTTTATAATATCGACTACTGTTTATTCTTCCACCGCAATTATTGTTTATTTTTCTATTTCAACTGTGCCATTTTCAAGGGTATCCTAGTTTTTAAAAGAATAAGACTGGGACCATTCTAACATATCTGTGCTCCTCCCTAGGGAAGCGAGATTTGCTTATCGTGCTTTATTCATGTCTGTTGGTCATGAGGTCAAGAGCTCCTGTGGTTTCAGTTGGGAGGAGAGAAGAGGGAAGGAAGGCTCGGAGGCAGCACCTTCCAGCTGGCCTTGTTTGGATTGGCACAGTCTGTGTAAGCAGCCGTGACTCCAGAGCTGCTGGAAAGTGAGCTTATCACCCTAGAGGATTGAGGGGGAAGGGAAAGGTCCCAGCTGACAGAGTCTGAATGAGAACTAATGAAAAAGGGGCCTCAGCCTTTTGGTGAGCAGGAGGAAGATATGGGAGTCCGACTTCAGGGTATGAACAAGTTGTGATAGCATCCTCGGTATCCTAGCCAGATAGAATGGAAGCTATTGTTAGTTTTCATTGGAGGAAAAGGAGAAATATGCAGTTATGTTCCTTCTCTGCTAGTTACTTGTGACAATCCTTCCCTTCTGTCACTGGGATTGCCTTCAGTTTAAAGGAAATATATATTTTTTTATAACCTGCCAAAACCCAATCTCTGGGCTGACTTCACCCAACATGACTTGCCCATCTAACACAGACTAGCATTTCTTGATTCTCTGTACCACACTCGATACTTACACTACTGTTCACATCCATTTCCACCACCTCTGCCTCCAGTTGGCCATAGAGCACATGGGCCAGAAAGCTAAAAAATTACATTCCTCAGTCTCTCCCAGAAGGTCTAGATGCAATTTAGGATCCACCAATGAGCTGTGCTCTTCTGAGACTGGAAAGTGGAAGACCGTGCCTCTTCGGTGTTGGTGTTGGCTGACGCACACGTTCATCAGATGAAGCCTTCAAAGTGACAGGGAAGCTGGTCTGGGAGGCAGATTTGGAGCAGCTGTGATGGTGACAGTGGCTCTCTGCAGCTTCCTGAATGGGGGTGGGGTGGGTAGGTGGCAGCTATCAGCAACATCTTGAAGCCTATTGGTGGCCCTATTTTCAGTTCCTGTCATCCTTCCTACAATTTTGTAACCACTATTTCCCTATTTTAAGTCCTATTCTGCTTGAACTACCTAGAGTGGTTTTTCTCGCCTGTGCTTACTTCCTGACCTATGCAGTGCTTCAATACACCATCTCATTTGGATATTCATTGACCACAGCCTGCCCAAAGTCCCTCACTCACTAAGGGGGAGTCAGGATACCCTTGCTCTTATCGTTACTCCATGCCACCTCCTTCCTTATCCTTTAAGGCCCAAATGAAGTCTCACCTCCCCCCACCCAATCTCTGATTCCTCCATTTCATATCTCTTCTTGTTGACTCATTCTGCCTAATATTGATATTTCATTTCCCCTCTAATCTTAGTTCCACAAAAAAAAAAAAGGAAAGAAAGAAAAAAAAGATAGCTCTTATGGGCAAGGGAAATGTTTTCTACTACTTCTACAACCACCCCTCATGTGTGTTCTTAATATTTGTTGGGTGGCACAGCAGAGCCTAAGAGCAAGGTAACAGGAGGAAAGAGTCTTTTCTTAAATTGAAGCTGATACTTCTCCCAACCTCATAGTTCCATGACTATAGGACAGTTACTGGCACTACTGGGAAATGGAATGAACATTCTGGTAGAAGAAGAATCACCAAAGAAATGGGAGAAGAAGAGGAAACAGAAAAAAATGGTGTAAGAATTTGCCCCCACAGGAAGCCCTGAGTTTTCTTCCTTGCTGACTGGTCACCCCTTTGCTTTGTCTCCACATCTGTCCCCTACCATTATTCCACAGCAGACATCAAAGTGACGACTCCTTCTCCGGTTTACACACCTGCAGCTGGACTGGGGAGCCTGACCCAGGAGCAGAGGTAGCAGCTCTGCATACCAACAGCTTTCCTCAAAGGGAACCTCAGAGGCATTTTCAAAGGTTCAGGGAAACTGCTGGAAAAATCCAGCACACAACTGATTTCTTTCTGACCTAAGGAGAGTGCCTAAAGGATGGAGAAGCTGTAGCTCACTGAAAGGAGAACACAAGGGAAATCAGAACTAAATGGTGAGCATCTGGATTTGCAACTGGAAACACTTCTGTAAGAGGTAAAGTTAGGTCTTCTTAATTTCCACCTTATAGCTTTCCCACTAGATCTGTTACAAAGTTTTGGTACTGGTTCCAGCTTTTCAGTTCATGAGAATTGACATGAGCATCAACAAAGAAGCCAGCTTCAGACTGAAAGGAGCGGGCAAGTGAACAAATTCTGGATGGGGCAGCAGGAAGGGGAGGAAGGGTGAGGGTGCTGCGTACAAGGAGCACAGGAGGCAGAGTGGACGTGAATACTTCTGCAGTGGAGAGCTCCTTGGTCAAGCCTTTTCAAGGCCCAGCTTGCTGAACTCGGGTAATATTCACTGTTTAGAGCTCTCATTTTGTACTGACAAATTGGTAAGTCCTTTATAATTGTTTGTAGTTTTTTCCTGTGTATATTTGGCTTTACGATTAGACTGCCAGGATCTCCACTCACCTCTCCAGTCACTTCTTTGTGCTCTCTGGGCCTAGAGCAGCAGCAGCCCCTCGGAGCTTGTTAGAAATGCAGACTCTCAGGCCCACTCTAGCCATGTTAAATCAGAATCTGCATTTTAACAAGATCACTATATGATTCACGTGCATATTAAAGATTAAGAGGCAGTGTTCTCCAACTCCCTAAATGACTGAGGAAAGACAGCAGCAGCTAGTAAGGAAGCGAGCTTGCTCTGAAGAGGCTGGTTTAAAGGACTGTGCACCTGCCATAAACTCTGCTCCTTGAGATTAATGGAGGTTAAGCGATAGATAAACTGGTAGTGGGCTACCACAAACCAGGAAAACCTGGTTATAACCTAAGCCAGTGGGTCTGAAAGTTTCATATGCATCACAGTCATGTGGAGAGCTTGTTAAAACATGGATTGCTGGAACTATCCCCTTCTTAGAACTTCTGATTCAGTAGGTCCAGGGTGGGCCTGAGAATATGCAGTTCTAACCAGTTGTTAGGTGATGCTGATGGTCCCGATTTAGGGACAAGGCTTTGAGAAGTGTCCTAAGCAGTGAAAATATTCAGATAAAAGAATCTACCTTCCACAAATTATTTGGGATTATTATGTTCTCAAATCCTCTTTTGAATTTGCCCTTGGAGACTCAACCACTTCAGAATGACTTCCAGAAAGAGGCCCTCATGGGAAAGCCTGATGCACTCTGACCAGCTGTGTTGGGGTGAGAGCTAATGAGGAGGGAAGCTAGAATGGTCCTGCTTTCCCAGCCGTGTTATCTAGCAAACCCAGAGAAAACAGGTTGGGAAAGAAAATTACACAGATGAGACCCAGAAGTTGCCATTTCATTGGGATCGGTTTTGCCTTTTCATTGTAAGAGAAAGCTAACATTTCCCATCTTTCCTTCCACCAAAAGTAGACAAACATAAAACCAAAGTCAATTTCTTACAATTTAGTAACCTCAGTACCAACCAATTATATTCCGGGACATGAGAAACAGCTGTTGTAACATTAGAGCTTGAACAGTTTCATCTCAGCTATTTAAAGGGATAAAAGAGATAATATTTTCATTCCTTTGTGATATTATCAAGACATGATAAACAACCAAGACTATAGTATTAATTACATTAATTTGGAAAGGAGAGAGACCACTTTGATTGCTCCAAGCTGGAGAATAATTTTTTATGGGCAATCATTCCATAAATTCACATTAGAAAGGGTACTTTGTCTTTTTCTATGAGCAGAGACCAAAAACAATCACCACCCCCTTTTAAGGTGGATTTCAGTAGGAAAAAATTCTCACTGTTGTCATGTATCATTTATTGAACTCTGACATGTTGAGCTATTTGATAGAAAGATAAGGAAAGTATTTATCTTGAAAGAATTCATAGTTAAAACAGGAAGTAGGGCTTAAATCTAACTTCCAGTTAACTTTAAATATATTCTCATATATAGAATGGGTATAGAGTGTCAAGCTTCATTCTCAGGGCTAAGAAGACCAAATGAATGATGGACATCAGAATGCTCTGTAAGCTGTAATGTCCCGCAGAAGCAGAAAAAGAAAGGGAAATGTAATTTATTGAATGCCTTCTACATGGGGCACTGAGCTTGGTGCTTGACTTACATGATATTTTTATTCTCATAAGAAATCTTAGGAAGAGGATAAAAACAAAAAGGAGAGAATGTAATAAATAAGGAATGAAAATGCCAATTTTGTCAATGTGGAAATTATTCTGATAAATTGTGTGGCTCAGATTAATTAATGTGATCTACACTATGCACTCCAGGTATCCTCTATTAACCCCAAAACACACAGTAAATATTTATTGACTAATAAGTGATCACATTCTGAAATCACTGAAACATATGCTATAGTTTTATGAAAATATACTCAAGTAAATCTGTCTACTAGAGCCCCAAGATTTAAAAAGCACATTTGCTTCAATGGTTGCATGGAAGGGGGGGATTTAAGGTGGCTCCAGGGAGTAGCTCCTATGAGCTGTTGAATATAGCAAGTGTCTTTGGACTGTGGCTTTGGACTAGCTATTTGTAAGTGGGGACCCAGGGGACTCAGACCAGGTTTCTAGGAGTACTTGTTCTAGGAACTCTCTATGCCTCTGGAGTTACTAGGAAGCAGTGGTGAGGAATGGGTCTTCCAGTCCTCTGAAGGCTCTGGAAACTTATTTAGGATAAGAGCAGTGCAACACTCAACTAATAGTACTCACACTAAGGAGGAAGGGATTCAAAGAAATCAAAAGAACACTCTAGGACTGTGCATTCCTCAGTTGCTGGAATCAGTGATATGCTGTAAATGGGGCACATTTACCGGAGGATGAAAAACTGAATATTACTAAGTTCCGAACCACAAGATTCCTTTTTATGTAGAAATATTTTCATAACTTAAATGTCCAATAGGGGATTCCCTGAGCAAAACATTGAGCAAATACATGAGTTCAAAAAAACGTGCAGCAAAGCTGCATATATTGATATAGAATAACATGAAATATATTGTAGGAATTTCAATTGCAGAATGGTATTGTTCAATATGGTCTCACTTTCATTTAAAAATGTATTAATATGAATGGAAAAATGTTGAGAGTGTATAAATGGAAATGTTAACATAGGCTATCACTTAATAATGGAATTACATTTCATTTTTATCATCTCTTTGCTTATCTACATTTTCTGAGTTTCTGCCGTAACCAATGTAAAAGTAAAATTTTTCTGAGCAAGTGTTTTTCTTATCAAGATAATAATAAATAATACCTATTGGAAGCTTACTAATATACACATGGATTTACCTTTGGCAGGTCCTTACAAGGTTGTTTGTTAATGAAAGGAGGTGTTCCCCAACAAAGCAAATGAATCAACATTAATGGTAGGATTTCATTTCCTTCTACTTACCTCTCAGTCCTCTGGAAATTCAGCTCTTCCTCATTTCTACCTACAGCCTTCATTTTGGAAACAAGCAATAAAATTAGGACAAGGATGATTTGGGGAGCAGGACAGTAGTATAGAAAAAATGATGGTTAACATATAGGGATGGGTATATGCTCATGCCTGTCATAGAGTCCAAGTTCCCTTGGCCAAAAATACCTCTCTCTAAGTGAAGGCAAATAGGAGTTATAGGGAAACACTAAAATTGCTTTCAAAGAAATACCTTTATTTTAGCTTAAATACACAAAAAAGGATGAAGTAGGGTACATTCAAAAGTGAAACACCCTGGAGACCTGAAATAGCAACTAGGCCCAGAACTGATAAATCCTTCAAGAGACCTCATGCATGTCCACACCCAAATGATCCCCCACAAATGCCATTTACTCCTGTTTTCAGATGCCCCAGAAAGGTGATGGTGTGACTACCATCCAGATTTCTTCCAGGGTTGTTGTCAACATCCTTTTAAAAGCTTAATTTTCATAAACCCATACCTACCTATAGAAGAGATTATCTAAGACCTATTCAATATCCCATCTTCCTTCCTTGCTAACACAATCCAAATTTTGTTTGGGTATTGAGTAGTAACATGCTAGGGAAAGCAGACCCACCTCTGATTATTCTTAGCCTAAAACCAATGTGATAGGCCATTTTATGTGGCAACTTGACTGGGCCATGGGATGTCTAGGTGTGTCTATAAGGGCATTTCTGAACGAGATGAACTCTTAAATCAGTTGACTTAGTAAAGCATATTGCTCTCCTCACTGTGGACAGGCCTCATCCAATCTATTGAAAGCCTGACCAGAACAAAGACGGAGAGTTAAAGAAAATTCCCTCTCTCCACCTTACTGTCTTTGAGCTGGGCCATCAATCTTCTCCTGCCTTCAGACTTGAACTCAGACTAGAATTTACACCATTGGATCTCCTAGGGTTCCAGCTTACTGATGGCTAATCTTGGGACTTATCAGCTTCCATAATCACACGAGCCAATAAATCATTTTATAGGTAAGAATATAAATATATGTATAAATATATATCATATAATAAGATATATAATATATAATATATACATAAATATAATGATAATGTAATGAATATATATGTAAGAATATGTAGATATGTCTTCTATGGCTTCTGTTTCTCTGGAGAACCCAGACTAATAGTCAATCTTGGTCATTGTATTATTTTTTGCAGGTGACTGATAGCCATGTGACCTACTTCTGGTCAAGGAAATGTAAGGAGAATTCTGGGGGTGGTGGGTAGTTCTGGGACTATTTTCTTCTTTAACAAGAAAGAGGGTGGCACAGACAGAAGCCGCTGTGGCTTCTCTTTCTCCCTTCCTGCTTTTGGTTGAGGTTATGTGAAGACAAAATGCCTGGAGCTGGGTAGTCAAATTGTAGAATTATTGCAGATGTCATGAACACATTAAAGATGGCAAAAATGGGAAACCAGGAAAGCCCTGCATTCTTATTGATATAGCTGACCTGCTTTGCCAACCAATGCTGATTTCTAGAACACCTGTTAAGTAAGAAGCTAATGATAAGACGTTTTGTTTAAACCACTTTGAGTTTGACTGTGTTGTTCCTGGCATCAGAAACTAGCCAGAAAAGAAAAAGCACAAAAATTTCTGCTATTATCACATTTTATTAGTTAATCTGTTTTTTAAAGGTTGGTCTTTATAATCATTTCAGCCACAAAATTAGAAACTGTAAAAAATATATCATTTATTGTTGGCTTATAGGATTCCCAAAGGCGTCCTTGCAGGAGGACAGGAAATACATAGAAATGTAGATCCCTTCTGCCAGTGAAGCTGGAGTTGGCAAGTCCCATACCTGTAGTTGGGAGGGAGGGAGACTCCCTCTTCTCTGTTGACCATGGTGTTATCAATGCTGCTGAACTGTCCTCAGACCTCAGAATTACTGGAGGCAATAATCATTCCAGCCTTTAAAGGGTAAAACTTGATGTCTTTGGCAATATAGTTTCATAGTAAATTTCGTCTTTTCTTGTCTCCAGCAGGACAAACCTTTATTTTAAAAGGTTTAAAGTGAGAAACAGTTTATTGATGATAGTGGCCATGAAGCCAGAGGAGTCATGCATGCCCACACAGCCTTGGGCCTTGGCAGCTTGCCTTCAGACACTGCTTCCTCAGGAGACTTGGGGCAGGACCAGGAAGATGGCTGGAATGCACATCTCGATGTTGGTTGCTTGGCCATGGGGTCACTCAGTTACTGTCAGGACACTCATTCTGGAAGAGCTAATGGCCTCTCCCTAGGGCCAAATAAGGTGAATACTTGGGTGAAGGATTTAGTCTTAAAAATAAGTCCAAGGTGGAAGTAAACTCATTGAGAATAAGGCACATAGACTTACAGAAATAATATAGCAGTTTTAAAACTGTGCCTCCTTTTACTGATTATAAACAGCACTAAATATAAGAAAAATCAACTCATCATACAGAAAATTCCATTCTCCTATTGACTTATATCATTTCAAAGATTAATTTTCAGGTGGTATTTAAATTTACCTTAATTAAAAATTTTTCTCCTCTCTTTCCAAACCTCTTAGTAAATTTACATTATGTTAGAGAGTCACTCACTCCTTCATTCATTCATTCAACATAAATTTAACGAACACTTAACAGTTTCTCAGACACTGGGCTAGATGACCAGGACAGGAATGAAAAATCGATGGTCCTTGTCCTAAGGAAGTTAATGGTCCTTCTGAAACTTCTAGTATATAAATCAACAGTTGAAAGAAGATGGGAGAAGCATTTCTACAGAATCATGGACAAGGAATGTGCCCTTCCATATAACATGACCAACTTCACACAGAGGGGACTTAATAAAGGAAGTCTTGTGTTCCGTTTGGGTTCCTTCTACACCATTAATAAATGTGGCTGAAGTAATCCATTTGGGGTGAGATTTCAATAAACCAGATTGTTTTAAAGCGGGAGTTGGCTTGGACAATGTATCTCCTCTCTTTTTTTTAATTAGCTTTTCTTGAGAATATGGGTTTATTCATCTAGCCATTCACTCCACAAAAGTTTATTGCATACCATTATATGCTGGGTAGGTGAGGAGAATTCTGGATCCCAGCGTGAGTAAAGGAAACAGGAGGTGAGGATTGGCTTGAGGGAATGAAGAGAGTAATTGCGGAGCGAGGTCAACTCCATATTGGTGGCTAAGAGAATATTTAGGAGCCTGGCCTCATAAATTTGAAAATCAATTTCCCTCCTTAGATTAAGAGACCAAGTGGTACAAGCCACTCTCTTTTCAATGAAGGATCTCAGGGCCGTATTCAGATCAGCAACTGAACTTCCTAATAGAAACATCTCAATCAGGATATTAGTGATCTGATTTGAAGCTATACTTCGCACACACACACATACAGACACACACATGCATGCCATACACACTCATATATGTTTATAATTTTCTGCAAATTGATTTATGGTTGAGATAGAAATGACAGAAGGTGCTAACACTGTAGCAACTTGCCTGCATTTTAAAGAGACTCCTTCCTTGGCAGCCTCAAGTACGTGGCCCTGAGTTCCACCCTGAGAAATGCTGGTGTTGAAAACAAGCCTAGGAGGCTGAGAGATGCAGAGACCCAAGCAGTGTGTGTAGTGGGAGTGGTAGAATGCACCCGAAGCTGTCAGAATGTGACAGGAGGGCATTTATTTTAAGGGTATGGGGAGCAAAATAAATTAGGCTGCAATTGGATTCTTCAGTTGAGGGCAGAAGTTGAAAGGTGCACTGTGCTTGTGTGAGGAATTTTTTTTTTAAAAGAACACCCAAGTGGAGAACAAGGAAATATAATTTTTCTTGACACACCAATGTACAATAAGAACATATATATTTAGTAACATTGGCCTCCCTGCACCCCGAGCAGCTGTTCAGCTCGAGCAAACGCTCCTCCTTCCCAAGTTTCTTGAGTTGCCCCTGAGGGCTGGGGCCAGCATTCCAGTCGCCTCCTCCCCCTGCAGCCCGCGGGGTGGGAAGCAAGGGCAGGAACTTTGCTCCAAGGGGGGACCAGCCACAGGATCCCATTTAGTTCAGGCAGGAGCAGCAGATCTGCTTTAATGTAGCCATTCCTCTCTGGGCAGGCTCTTGAGGACCTCAGTGGAGTGAAAGTTCATGTCCTCTTGCCCTACCTGCTTAAAATCAGGAAGCAGAAGGGAGAATCTCTAAACATGTCCCCTCTCTGCTCTGTGAGACTGTAACTCACTAGGCAAGATCTTTGGCTGTCAGGAAAATGTTTTATATTCCTGGAGGTGAGACATGTGGGAATTGCAGGACTGCATGTATCCACTTCAGGTCGGGCCATCGTTTTCCAAGGAATGACATAGTGGGTATCTGGTTTCCAAGGTTCATAGTCACTTTCTTGGCAATTCTTGACGGGAGCCTAAGGGGTGCTGGCAGCGAGGATTGGCCAGGGTGGAGAAAGGTCCTATGTAAATGTTATATATAAACCGGCTGAGGAGAAGTAGTCCTTGTTTCATTCATTTCTTCCCTCCCTCCCTCCCTCCCTCTCTCCCTCCCTCCCTCCTTCCCTCCCTCCCTTCGCTCCCTCCTTCTTTCCCTCCTTCCTTCCTTCCAGTACACTGGTGCTACTCCAAGTGTGGTCCTCTACTGGCAGCGTGATCACCACTTGAGAGCTTAGCAGAAATACAAATTCTTGGTCCTGCCCCATACTGCTGTGGTAGGCAGTCTCTAGGATTGGCTAAAATGATGGGATAGCACTTCCTAGATGAGGTTACAAAAAGGCTTGGCTACGGTCTTGGATGTATTCTCTTTATCAGCCACTTGCTATAAGGGAAGCCAGCTGCCATGCTGTGAGCAGCCTTTTGGGGAGCATGTGTGGCAACGGGCTGATATCTCAAGTCCACAACCAGCAGATGCCTGAGTTCTACCAACAGCCACGTGGCTGGGCACTGAATTGGCTCTTCCCCAGCCAAGCCTTGACACGGCAGCAGCCCCTGACATCTTGATTGGAGCCTTGTGGGAGCCTCTGAGCCAGAAGACCTCAGCCGTGCCCAGATTACTGATTCACAGAAACTGGAAATAGTAAATGTTTATTGTTGTAAGCCTCCAATTTTGGGTTGATTTGTTATATGGCAATAGATAACTAATACAACTTCTGAATCAGACACTCTGCAAGTTGAGCCCTGGAATGTGTATTTTAACATGTTCTCCAGTTAATTTTCATGCAAGTAGTTTTGAGAAGCAGGCCTGTGACTAAGGTAAGAGCAGGGACTTTGGAGCCAGACTGCCTGGGCTCAAATCCTAGCTCATGTGGGTTCCTTCACCTCTCTGTGCTTTCATTTCTTCTGTAAAATGTTGCTAACAACAGTTCATATCTTTAGATAATGTAAAGAGGATTAGTTGAATTAATATATTTAACGCACTTTGCATATTGCCTGGCAACAGAAATGAAATAAATTTAATGATGATTCATTTACAATAAACATATATAAGGTACCAACTAAGGGTCAGGCATTGCACTAGATGCTGGAGTTATGAAGATTAATAAGGCATGGTCCGCTTCTCCTGGCAAGAAGAAATGAACAAATTAGTCCCTGCTCCTGGGACAATTGTCCTGGGATACGGGCATGTAAAAAAATCAACACAAGAATGGACTAAAGATGTTGGGATGGACTTCCAGAGCCCAGAACTCAATTCTATCATGAATGAAGGCATAAAGGAGAGGCTTAGTAAATGGGGTAGTTGGAGGGTTGGAAGAGAAAAGGATGTAGATTTGATTCCCCCAACACCCCATCTCAGGTTTTCTGAGTCTCCATAGCTTTCTTTTTATATGGAAAGCTCAGAGTCCTATCATCGCAAACAACCTCTTTAGATAGAGCTGCTTGATTGCAGGGCCTCAGTGTCTTACTCACAAGATGCTCACCGCTTGGTCTTGTTTTCTGCTCCTAGATCAAGCCTTAGATTATCTGTCCTTTGGGCTTTGTCATCTGCTCTCCCTTCTTTCTGGAAGCTTCTTCCCCCACTCCCTGCAAGCCTGACCCCTTCTTATCCTTCACGTTGCTGCTTCTGTACCTCCTCAGGGAAGCCCTCCTGATCACTCTATTTAAATAATGCCTCCATTTCAGCACACTTTTCATTTCCTGAGCGGCATGAGAATTTGGCACTTGCTTAATTTGTTTATTTTCCTCTTCACCATCATCTCCCTGAGCAAGAATTCACTCTAAGGACTAACACTTGGCCTTTGGATCCACACAGTGCCTGTCCAGTGCCCATGACCTCCCTAGGACAGAGCAGGCATTCAATGAATATTTATTGAATGGATAAATGAATGAATGAACATGTCCTTTCATGATTTGCTGAAATGCCAATCTTAATCATGAAGGACATTAATTCACATTCTGGAAGACCAAACTGCTGAAAAAACAGAATTTGACACCATATCCCTTTAAGGGGCTGCTAGGGAATTGGGAAGGCATGGGAGAGCGGGAGGCCAGTATACTACTTAACATTTATTAAGTGCCCCTTCCTAGGTGCTGGGCATCGAATTAAGCATTTTATCTTAAGTTATTTCATATATGTCCAAAATAGTTGTCATTTTGGGAGGAGGGAAGATTGGGAAACTGAGACTTGGAGCCCTTAATTTACTGACTTACAGTCACAGCCAGCCTGGTGTAGAACCATGACTCAACCCAGGTGGCCAGACTCCAAAGGTCTTGTGGTTAACCACTCTGCTCTCCTGCTTCCAATATGATGCAGCTCATTAAGTCAATATTCTGAATAAATAAGAGTACACAGTTGAACAGCTATATGACGCTATAACACTAGACAAGATGGGGAAATATGAGAAACGTTTCTCAAGGTCGCAGCCAAGAGACGATATCCAAGAACAGGGGTCCTGGGCTATGGCCAAGTGGTAACTCATCGCTGGTGGCCCCTTCCCCCACTCAGGGGTCCCATGTGGTTTTGAAGAAAGGTGGTCAGGACTACAGTAGAGGGTCCCACCACCTCCAATTGATGTGAAGGCTCTCATCTTCAGAAACAGGTTTGGTGGTCTCTTCCTAAACCCCAAAGATTAGCATTCTCCTTGTCAAGGCAGCATGTAATTTACAATTGGCGGTTCCTGTTGCAAGGCATTGCAGGATCAAACAAGCCAAGGTGGGTGACAGGTCAGATCTGAGCTTAGTTGGGGACATTCTTGGGGGCTGGGTGGATGAGAAATAGTGGGGGAGGGGAAGTTTTGGAAAGCAGTGAGGCCTATCTGCCTTGTACCTGGAGCAGTCTTTGGGGGTTCCCATTAGCAACAAGCCTCCACAGGCCTAACAGAACAAGAAAGGAACCAGGCTTATCCAGTCTTAAAGAGGACTAAGTCTGCATTTTTCCCGTGTGATGAGGAATTATTGGGCCAGCAGCTGGGGTAGGCTAATACAGGTTAAAATCCCCAGTAGGGGAGAACAATTAGAGAAATCATGAATTATGCTTCTGTGGGCAATTCCCTTTTCAAGGCTTGCTTAAAGCCAGAATATATATTTTTAGTCTACTTTTGTGACATTTAAATATTCAGATTTTCAGAGAGACAAAGCCTATGCTGAAATTTACATTATAAATATTTCTTGATATTTTTAAATATTAGTTTCCTTCATTCCTTGTCTGTGTATTTCCTGAGCTGTCTGCACTGACTCCAGTGTGGTCAGTCTTTGGAAAATGAAGAATATTAGTGTCTGAAGAGACAGAAGTTGAGGGAGAATTGCTGGGAGGCTGATGTACCAGGGGGAGACATGAAGTTACATATAGTTTATAATTTGAGGAATGGTTTTGTTTTGATTGCAAGTTTTCAGAATGATAGCTATGTATGGAAAGGGGAGTCCCCAGACATGCAGACTTTTATAGATGTATGTGTGCATTTTTCCCAATTTAGAAAGGCCATAGGCTCCCTGATACTGACCTGGGTACTTCCTCTTAGGACCTTAAACATGTAGGATTCATAGAAATAGAGTAAATGTGTCCAAAGAAACAACCTTGGAGCATCCAGGGATCATTCAGATAGCTAGCTCCATCGATCATCTTATTACCTTGCTAATAACAAGTTATCCATATACTGTACACGGATCACCAACTTTAAATGATTTTGGCCATCAAGAACTACACTTAAATCACTGAAATAGGGCTGGACATGATTTAACCTCCCTTGAGCGAGTTGGCAGGTACCTTTAGATTCTATAGGGTCTCACGGTTATCATTGTATCAATAATATTGTACTATAGTGGCACAGAAGTGCCAGATAAGAAATTTTCAGTTGATAGAATGTAAGACACACTTGATTCTACTGGGTATTAGATTAAAAAAAAAAGTCTAGGGAACATTGAGGGACTATTGCATAATAAAAAGTGTTACAATGTAATGTGAAAAATTGGTACAAACGGTGGGTGACTTCTTGATTTCATCACCTTCAGTAGTTGATGTTTCCATTTCTGGTACTCTCATCTATGAATGGATCTCCAAATGTTATCAGGGACTCACACCAATTTAGCTAATTCTCTTCTAGTAAATTATACCACGGAGCCAGTTTTTTTTTTTTTAATGATTATTGCTTCCATGTCTGTTTCTCCTCCTGAAGTTTGAGTCGCCAGAGGGCAGGGGCTGTGTGACACATGCATCATTAAAGGAATGAAAGTCTGGAGAAAAGCTACTAAGATGAGCAAGTAGGGTCGAGCTGCGGTGTCTTCCACCAGGGGTCAGTAAAACGTTTATAAAACTCCTAGGATGGCATCTGTACTTAGTAAGGGCAACTTCTTTGTCACCATTTGTCCCTCCGAAAATATTCACCAACAAGAGGATGGCCTATCGTGAGAAACAGCAGCCAGTTCCAAGTTGTTAAACACACTCATGATAGTACACAGCTAAATATAAATATATATGACTTGGACTATACCAAGCTCTAGAGTTAACATCATAAAGAGAATTCTCAATTTAAATGTGCAGTCTTGATAAATACTAAGGCAAACTATCTTGCTTAATTAGCAACTACAGAACTAATTGTCCTGTGACTAGGGCTTTTTGGTTTGACTCTGACGGAGTTTCTATCTCATGAAAACAGGACTTGAAATGTCCCTTCTGTTCTTGGCTGGTTATCCTGGCTTACAATAATTATTATTGTAAAGAATAAAGGCTTTCACAAATATGTACTAGATACGTAAACATGACTCCCTGCTTCCACTTTTGCCCTACTATCAGATAGAGGGAACTGTTAAAAATGGAAATCAGATCATACCATGCCCCTGCTTAAAATTCCCCTTAGGCCTATCCACCCCTCTGAAAATAAAATCCCAACACTTGGCCCAGCCTACAATTTCAGGGGGCATCCTTGCGTTCCTGCAACTTCTCCGATCTCATCTCCTGCCCCTCTTCTCTGTGCTCACCACACTCCAGAAACAGTAGCCTTTCTGCTGATGCTCTAATTCAGTGGTCCTCAAAGTGTGGTCCCTGTATCTACAGCATTCGGATTACCTGGGAAATTGTTGGA
>JAVSCE010014881.1:0-15173 GCA_032199065.1 Smutsia gigantea
ATGCATTTCCATTTGTTAGTGTCCTCTTTAATTTCTTTTAGGAGTGTCTTGTAGTTTTCGGAGTACAGGTCTTTCACTTCCTTCGTTAGGTTTATTCCTAGGTATTTTATTCTTTTTGATGCAATTGCGAATGGAATTGTTTTGCTGATTTCTCTTTCTCATAGTTCATCATTAGTGTACAGGAAAGCAACAGATTTCTGTGTGTTAATTTTGTATCCTGCAACTTTGCTGAATTCAGATATTAGTTCTAGTAGTTTTGGAGTGGAGTCTTTAGGGTTTTCTATGTGCACAGTATCATGTCATCTGCAAATAGTGACAATTTGACTTCTTCTTTACCAATCTGGATGCCTTGTATTTCTTTGTTTGTCTGATTGCCGTGGCTAGGACCTCCAGTACTATGTTGAATAACAGTGGAGAGAGTGGGCATCCCTGTCTTGTTCCCGATCTTAGATGAAAAGCTTTCAGCCTCTCGCCATTAAGTATGATGTTAGCTGTGGGTTTGTCATATATAGCCTTTATGATGTTGGGGTACTTGCCGTCTATACCCATTTTGTTGAGAGTTTTAATCAGGAATGGATGCTGAATTTTGTCAAATGCTTTTTCAGCATCTATGGAGATGATCATGTGGTTTTTGTTCTTCTTTTTGTTGATGTGGTGGATGATGTTGATGGATTTTTGAAAGTTGTACCATCCTTGCATCCCTGAGATGAATCCCACTTGATCATGGTGTATGATCCTCTTGATGTATTTTTGAATTCGGTTTGCTAATATTTTGTTGAGTATTTTTGCATCTATGTTCATCAGGGATATTGGTCTGTAATTTTCTTTTTTGGTGAGGTCTTTGCCCGGTTTTGGTATTAGAGTGATGCTGGCTTCATAGAATGAGTTTGGAAGTATTCCCTCCTATTTTTTGGAAAAGTTTAAGGAGAATGGGTGTTATTTCTTCTCTTTATGTCTGGTAGAATTCAGAGGTGAATCTGTCTGGTCCGGAGGTTTTGTTCTTGGGTAGTTTTTTGATTACTGCTTCAATTTTGTTGCTGGTGATTGGTCTGTTTAGTTTTCTGTTTCTTGCTTGGTCAGTCTTGGAAGGTTGTATTTTTCTAAGAAGTTGTCCATTTCTTCTAGATTTTCCAGCTTGTTAGCATATAGGGTCTCATAGTATTCTTTTATAATTCTTTGTATTTCTGTGGGGTCTGCCATTATTTTTCCTTTCTCATTTCTGATTCTGTTTATGTGTGTAGATTCTCTTTTTCTCTTAATGAGTCTGGCTAGGGGTTTATCTATTTTGTTTATTTCTTCAAAGAACCAGCTCTTGGTTTCATTGATTTTTTCTATTGTTTTATTCTTCTCAATTTTATTTATTTCTTCTCTGATCTTTATTATGTCCCTACCTCTGGTGACTTTGGGTCTCATTTGTTCTTCTTTTTCCAATTTCAGTAATTGTGTCTTTATACTATTCATTTGGGAATGCTTTTCCTTCTTTAAATAGGCCTGGATTGCAATATACTTTCCTCTTAGAACTGCCTTTGCTGCGTCCCACAGAAGTTGTGGCTTTGTGTTGTTGTTGTCATTAGTCTCCATGTATTCTTTGATTTCTGTTTTGATTTGGTCGTTAACCCATTGATTAATTAGGAGAATGTTGTTAAGCCTCCATGTATTTGTGAGCCTTTTTGATTTCTTTCTAAAATTTATCTCTAGTTTTATACCTTTGTGATCTGAGAAGTTGGTTGGTAGAATTTTAATATTTTTGAATTTACTGAGGTTCTTGTTGTGGCCTAGTATTTGGTCTATTCTGGAAAATGTTCCAGGTGTACTTGAGAAGAATGTGTATCCTGTTGCTTTTGGGTGCTGAGTTCTGTAGATGTCTGTTAGGTCCATCTGTTCTAGTGTGTTGTTCAGTGCCTCTGTGTCTTTACTTATTTTCTGCCTGGTTGATATGTTCTTTGGAGTGAGTGGTGTGTTGAAGTCTCCTAAAATGACTGCATTGCTTTCTATTTCCTCCTTTAATTCTGTTAGTATTTGTTTCACATATGCTGGCGCTCCTGTGTTGAGTGCATATATATTTAAAATGGTTATATCCTCTTGTTAGACTGACCCCTTTATCATTATGTAATGTCCTTCTTTATCTTTTGCTACTTTCTTCGTTTTGTAGTCTATTTTGTCTGATACAAGTACTGCCACAGCTGCTTTTTTCTCCTTGTTGTTTGCATGAAATATCTTTTTCTATCCCTTCACCTTTAGTCTGTGCATATCTCTGGGTCTGAGGTGAGTTTTCTGTAAGCAGCATATAGATGGGTCTTGCTTTTTTATCCATTCAGTAACTCTGTGTCTTTTGATTGGTGCCTTCAGTCCATTTACATTTAGGGTGATTATCGATAAATATGTACTTATTGCCATTGCTGGCTTAAGATTCGTGGTTACCAAAGATTCAAGGGTAGTTTCTCTACTATCTAACAGTCTAACTTAACTTTCTTGTTAAGTTATTGTAAACACAATCTGATGATTCTTTATTTCTCTTCCTTCTTATTCTTCCTCCTTCATTCTTTATATACTAGGTGTTTTATTCTTTGCCTTTAGTTAGTATTTGGATGGTCTGCTTTCTTTGCTATGATTTTATTTTCTCTGGTGACCTCTTTTTAGCCTTAGGAGTGCTTCCATGTAGAGAAGTCCCTTTAAGATATCCTGAAGACGTGGTTTATGGGAGGCAAATTCCTTCAGCTTTTGCTTTTCTGGAAATTGTTTAATCCCTCCCTCAAATTTAAATGATAATTGTGCTGGATATAATATTCTTGGTTCGAGGCCCTTCTGTTTCATTATGTTAAATATATCATGTCATTCTCTTCTGGCATGTAAGGTTCCTTTTGAGAAGTCTGATGATAGTCTGATGAATTTGCCTTTGTAGGCGATATTTTTTCTCTCTCTGTCTGCCTTTAATATTCTGTCCTTATCTTTGATCTTTGCAATTTTAATTATTATGTGTGTTGGTGTTGTCTTCCTTGGGTCCCTTGTGTTGGGAGATCTGTAGGCTTCCACTGTTTGAGAGTATTTCCTTCCCCAGGTTGGGGAAGTTTTTAGCAAGTATTTCTTCAAAGACACTTTCTATCCTTTTTCTCTCTCTTCTTCCTCTGGTATTCCTATAATGAGAATATTGTTCCATTTGGATTGGTCACACAGTTCTTTTAAAATTCTTTCATTCCTATAGATCTTTTTATCTCACTCTGCCTCAGCTTCTCTGTATTCCTGTTCTCTGATTTCTATTCCATTAACAGTCTCTTGCATCTCGTCCTGTCTGCTGCTAAGCCCGTCGATCGCTTGTCTCATCTCTGCATTGTCTTTCCTCACTTCCCTCACTTCTTCCCTTAGCTCTTGCATATTTCTCTGTAGATTCATCAGGATGGTTATGACTTTTATTCTGAATTCTTTTTCAGGAAGATTGTGCATGTCCATCCCATCAGGCTCCCTCTCTAGGGTAGTCTGGTCTGGGGTTGTCTGGGTAAGCTTTGTTTGTACCATATTTGTCTGTCTTTTCATGGCGATAGAAGTGGTCAGAAAAAGAAAAAAAGAAGAAAGGGAAAATAGAGGAAAAAAAAGCCTGCTGTGTGTAGTTTCTGTGATGATCCTGTAGGTGGCGCTGCTGGTCCGCTATTCTGCAGCCACGCCGCTCCACCGGGCTCTTCGTGACTCTGGCCGGGGAGGGAATGAATGGGAGGCTACTGATTTCTGTGGGAAGTCTCCGTGCAACTGCTTTTCCCAGCCACAGTGTAAGGGGACTGAAATTCCCCAGGACTCCCAGCCTGCTTGGCTGAGTGTGCTGAGACGATCCTGCTCCTCAGTTGGGCCCCTGTCTCTTTAAGACCCCTAAAAAAGCGTGCGCTATTCTTTTGTCCCAGGGAACCGGCTGGGTGGACCTGCCGTCTTGGAATCTGCACTTCTGTCTCTTCACTCTCCAATACACCACACGATGTGTGTCATTGCTCCCGGAGCAGATCGCGAGGACTGGTTATTTGACGGGCCTTGCTTCCACTCCCTCCCCGCTCTGAATCCTCTCCTCCCGCCAGTGTGCGGGGTAGGGGAGTGCTCGGGTCCCGCCAGGATGTGGCTCTGTATCCTACCCACCTTGCGGGGTGCCGAGTCCTCTCAGGTGTGGCTGTAGGCTGGTGTTGTCTTGTATTTTCTGGTCTCTCTTTTTGGAGTAGTTGTATTTGCTGTATTTTCATAAATATATTTGGTTTTGGGAGGAGATTTCCGCCGCCCTGCTCATGCCGCCATCTTCTCGGAAGTCTCTACCATCCTTTTTGTAGGGTGAAAAATGCTGATTTAAGTTTTGTCTGCTCACATCATGACATTAAAACCTGTGAGAACTCTTGGCCCAATTGTTTTGTTTCACAGAAGAAACTGAGGCCCAGATCAAGGACTGCCTGACTTGCATGAGGTCTACCATTTGCTGAGTGATTCTGAATTCAAAGTCATACTTCATGACTCCTAAAGCAGTCTCTTTCATTGTACCACACTTCTCTCATGTGAGAATGGATACATTGAATTCATACACACACACACACACACACACACACACAGAGTATATAGAATCCATGGTGCTTCTGGCTGGTAACTACCAAATGGGCACCAGATGAATTCTGGACAGAGGAAAGAGAGGGAAAGAGAGGGAGAGAGAGAGAGAGAGAGAGAGAGAAACAGAGACAGAGAGAGAAAGGAGAGAGAGAGAGAGGGGGGGGGGCGGGAGACTGTGTGTGTGTGTGTGTGTGTGTGTTTCATGGGGGTGGGACACATTGCTGAATACACTCTAGTTTCACCTCTGTGACTTGAGCAGCAGAATCACCCAAAGCTGAGGCTACATGTTGGACAATGTTACAACTGATGGATTTTACTTTTCTAGAGATACTCTTCATAAGGCTCAGTTCCTTGAAATCAGTGGGTCAGTTGCTACTTAAAAAGTGTGGTCAAGGACACAAGTTGGGTCTTAGAGTCTGAAATTCTGGTTTCTACACTGACCTTGGTTGAGCTAATTACTTAACCTCTCGGAGTCTGTCTGCTCACCTACAATCTGGGAGAATAATGCCTGCCGTATCTTTGTCATAAAGTTTTTCTGAGGACCAGACATATGTGAAAGTGCTTTATAAGCTGCAACATACATATAAATACAAGGTATTACTACTTTAATAGTCCTATATAAGGAAGATCATGCAGAGGTAATACTTAGGTGTGCTGGCTCGTAATAAAAATGTGAATCAGGCTACATGGTCTTTGGCCCACCATCACCTTCCCTGCCCGTGCCTGATGCCCCAGGTCCTCCAGCTTCTCCGCTGGAAGAACTGCCTAAGGTGATGGAGGAAGCATGTCTGTCCCCCACCCAAATGACAGCCGAGGTCAGGCTGCCTGTCCATCCAGATAACTCTAGCCTCACCTGTGGAAGGTTAGCTCCTCAACTGTGGCTGCTGCACCTTTCTCTCTTCCATAGGCTGGGTAAGTAATAGATAAGTAGACTAGGACAGAGCAAACAGTGAACTCTGAGAAGCAAGGGATGGTAGGAAAGAAAGAGAAAGTTATACATGTGAATATACTTTGACATATATAAGGGAAGACAGGAGCATGAATGAAGTGGCATGTTGTATTTCCATCAGCCATTTAAGATGAGTGCAGTGCAAAGAATGCTTACCATAAGCATTAGACTTTATCTGTGACACCCTGAGAAAATGTAACCAAATGGGTTTTGGCTTAGAATTCTTTCTGACAGCTTCGAGTCCATTAAAAACACATTAAATGTCAGGGAAAATTTGCCACGGCATGTTGTTTTTGCCAAGAGGAAAATTTGTTAAATCAGGACATACATTTTAAAATTCTCCACAGAATTATTTCAGTAACTTATTCTCCATTTATTGCTTTGTAGAATGCTATGCCCTTTGGGACAAATCACTTACACACACACACACACACACACACACACACTTACTGTTCTTTTTTTAAGTTTTGTATCTTGATGATAAAATTGTATCTGGAAAGTAAAGATGCTTTCCCCACTAGTCAATGGTGAAAAAGAAGCAAACAGGAAGAATCTATCTGGATTTTTAAAAAGTTTGTTATTCGCTGGGAGTTCAAGACAGGGTGTGGGTGGAAGACTAGCTGGATCAGGATCAGCCACAGGTTGATAAAACTGCTGAAGCTGATGATGGGTTCAGGCTACAATTCTGCTTGCTTTTCTGTATGTTTGAAAATTTACAAAATCAAAGGGCAAACAAAACAAAAGAGCTGTTTAAAGGACACTGACAACATAAAAAGTTTCACACTTAAATAGTTTTTTGTTGTTTATAGAAAAGATAGTTAAAAGGTTTACAAAAAATGAGCAGGAACTAATCTTCAATTCTTAGAGATGTTTATCAAAATGTACCTGGGCAGTGACTACACATGACATGCAGCTTATAACCTTTGCTTTTCAGAAAGGAAATCGTTCTACTACTTGGGAATGTATCATGGACAATGGGCTGCTTCAGAAGTTCTATTTGTACCGTATCACTTGTATCATTTCTGCTCACTATATTGAAGATTTATATTGTGGGTGATCAGAAATGCTGCTCATGTTATTTTTGCCCTGTTTGTAAGGTTTTCTAATGTTATCGAGAACTATGGGAAGATAACGAATCTCACAGATGGGAGAAAGCTTATTTTACTACAGAAAAGGTATTGCTTTGCTTAACTTGAAAGGTGAACTTTCATTAAGATAGTGGTAAAAGCTTTTATAGAAAGAGTGACAAATATGTGAAATTACCTCCATTGCTATGGGCCATTGTCAGGGCTTCTAAAGAAGTTGCTGGAGTTACTTCTAGCTGGCAGACCAGTACTTTGGCTCTGCTAATGGCGCTGGCTGCTTCCCTCAGGTCTTCAGTATTCAAAAGTAAATTTGCTCCAGCCACTATAACGATGATATTCTGGCCTATAAAGAATTTCTACATATTTATATTAAAAATCACAAGCAAAGCCAAACAATGATATTTTACAAAGTTACAGTCACCCTCACAAAGTCGTTATACAAAATGTTTTGTAATGTTAGTTTTACTATTCCTAGACCATTCAGGTTGAGTTTTGTAATCCTAATGTATCTTCTATTACACTAACTCTGTAAGATTCATAGTATTCTCATCATTTTGTGCAAAATCTAAAAAAAAGATTTCCCTTATCAGTATTCTTACATACAAAGAATATTAGCTGAGAAAGGATACATAACATACTTTATAATTTTCTTGTATGGGAAATGGCTGGTACAATGTATGTGGTAAAGATTCTGAATCTTAAATGACAGATGTCATAATGATGAGTATAAATAGGAATAAACTTGCCTAACGCTAAAAGCTAATACTCTGTGGTATATATTCAGCTTGTGTGTATACCCTAGGGTATTCTGCAAAGTGACCTATAAATCAAAACACATTTTATAATATCTAACAGATGGAAAATTGTACTAGATAACTTAAGGTGGAGAGAGGAATATTTGAGCTATACTGTACCAGACCAAACAGAAGCAGGACTAAGGAATCTTATAAACTTATCACTTGGACCCACTCTCTACAATCCCACCTAAGTCGGGGAAGGGTGGTGGTGCATTTTATCTGTCAGGTGAACTCTCAGGAGCTGTGCTGTCCAATATGATAGTCATGAGCACAAGTCACATGTGGCTATTGAGCACTTGAAATATGTCTACTCCAAATTAAGATGGGCTTTACTGGTACAATACATAGCAGATTTCAAAGGCTGAGTATAAAAAAGAGAAGGTAAAATATCTCAGTATATTTTAAGAACATTTATATTACATATTAGAAGGATGATATTCTAGATATATTGGGTTAAGTGAATATGTTAAGATAAATTTTGCCTGTTTCTCTTTACTTTTTAAATTGTGGATAATAGAAAATTTAAAATTAGATACGTGGCTTGCATTATTACCTCTGCTGCACAGCACTGATCCAGAGGGATGAGCTGCAGCACTCGTATCATTGCTTTGGGTTCCAGGCTGCTCATGTTGATCTTGTACAGACATGACCTAAAATGACCTCTGAACACAAAGCACATGCTAGCCTATCATCTTGCCACAGGATGTGTTTGTTGGCCACAGGGAAGACTTAATAAAGTGGGAATGGTTCAGTATAAACCCAACTTTAGTACTGGAAAAATTCAAAGTAGCCACACACTGGACGACAGCATTCCTCTTCCCTTTTCTCCTTCAGTGACCTCATTCGTCAGCTAGAGTCAACTTGCTGCTTCTGTGCTGCTGACTACAGATCTGTATTTCTGGCCTGGGTTTGGCTGATGAGAAACAAGCCCAAGACTACAGCTGTCCGGTGGACATTGCCATGTGGTTAGCTCATTCATGCCTCAAATTTACCTTGTCAAAGCTGAACTGCTTCCTTTACCTTGCTTTTAAAGGAGCCTGCCCTTTCTCTGGGTATTTGTGTCAGCTCTTCTACTCAATCTATACTTTTGAGAGTATTGCCATATACTATAAACCAGACAAAGTCTACCATATAATAGGCACTCAGATACACAATATTAAATTATATCTTTGTGTGGAAAATGCCGTATTTGTTACACAGATAAGGAAGAAACAGAACTTGAAGATAGCCCCACAACACAAAAGAGAGATTGAAGACAGGGATTGGCAGCAATAATTAATTCAGATGAAGATTAAAGTAATGAACACAGACTGCCGATTGTTACCATGAAAACTTTTATCTACTCTCTTTGAGTGGAATACATTTTTTTGTTGTTTTATTGTAGCTTTGGGATCACTAAGTAGAGCTAAAAATACTTTATCTTATGTGAGAAATGACCTTGTGACATTGTATTATATAAATAAAAGAAATATTGTAACAAAGCCTAATTTAACATAATGCACTGATTGCCCACAGTGACTAGGTTCTGTCTTAGGTGCCCCATGAAATAGTTGATCTTTCAGATATTAATTCTGATTTAAAGAATCTTACATAGACGTTTTTAAACTTAAAACAGTTGGCAGAAATTATGAAAACTTAGAGAGTAAAGGAAAGTTACTGTTTTTAAAGATAAATGTTTCAACCATTGCAAGGCCTTGTGACATAGTTGTATATATAGACTTTTGAGATTTGATTGCTGTTTAAAGAGCAGATAAAACTGAACACTAACGATAAGTTGGAAGTAATTAGTTGCTGCCATTTGCTCAGTAAATATTCTATAAATATGATTCATCAACTTACTTTTGCACCTATTTACATTTACCTAGTGTAACTGAAATGACAGATGAATACTTAACTGCTTTTAAAGGCAAGTATCTATTCTGAGTTCACGCCAAGGGTAATGGGATGTTACTGGATATCAATATTATTTTGAGGCAACTAGGACACTTCATATGTATTGGATGGACAATTTTATATTTGAATTATCAACTTGGGAGGTATGAATAAAGGGAAATACATTTAGATTACAAAGACCATGCTTTAGGCCTTAGAGTGGTAGGTATGGTAAGCGAACCATAGGATTAGGGTAAAAATTGATGCTTCTGCTCCAGTTCTGGACTTGAGCTGTTTTATGAGATGACACTCCAATATGTGAAACATACCTTCACTATTGACAATTATAGAAGCAGTTCCTGTTGCAGCATCTTTAGTCTGATATGTAAATTCTAAAAAAAAAAAGAAATTACAATCATATATATACAGCCTGGCATGGATAATCTATTTTAACAATTTCAATGCGCCACTAATCCTTGGAAACTCTTTTTAACCTTTAGCCATCTGGAATGATAAAAAAGAAATAAGTACTCAGTGATAATTTATACCCATCACCTATAAAATGAGGAAAAAAAAAGTCTTTACACTTAGTTGCACCTTTTCCCTATATTAGTAACAACCCAGCAAACCACCCCCACTGCCAGTTCCCTCAAATTATTCATAGTTCTATACATATGCATTTTTCTAGACCACCATATTTCTTTCCTTTAGTGGAAGAAAAGACAGACTTGAGATGAAAGATTTAAGGTTAACCCTCTAAAATGAACTTGTTTGCATTTCTTCTCTCTCATAAGCTTTGCATCTCATCAAGAATTATGGTCTGGTGTGTAAATGGAAATGCTGATCAGGCGGCCTTTGGGAGCAGCAGAGAGCCTTGCACTGCAGCCAGAGATCTTCATTCCTGTCCTGGCTCTAGCTCCAACTAGCTGTGTGCTCTTGGGCAAATTCAGAACCAATCTGGCCTTCAGTTTTCTCTTTTGTGAAATGATGGTATCAGCCTCAATGGGTTAAAAGATCATTTCCAGCTATGACATTCAGTGACTTTTCTTAAACTATCTTTTGTGAATGCGGCACCTGTTTTCTCTTATCATCTGCTTTTGAAACACTTCTATGAGATGAAGGTTTGTAACTTCCTACCATTTTATTTCCCATCTGTAGGAATGTACATGAAAGAATTAGCCAAATGACATTTAACAAAGACTAAACAAAGCTATGCATAAAAATTCTCTGGCCACTAGGGGAGGATCTAATAATTCTATTCTATACTCAGTTTTTCTTGTAATAATCAGATCCCAGAGAAAGTTATAAAAACTAACTTTAAAAAAGACGAAATTTTACCTGTAGAAATATCATTCCGTTTTAAGTTTTCTATATAATCATTGCCAAAAGAATCTTTGCCAACCTGTACCAAAGAAAAGATGAATGTTAGATCTTTTAAATTTAGTAAAATGCTAGTTTTTAGAATACATAGCATTTTAAAAGGGCATATCTGCACAGTACTTCATAAACATTAACTAATTAACCTTCTTAATGTAAGATGCTAGACTTGATTTCAGCCCAAAGACTTGTTATGTATTAATGTTCCACTTACATCCTACCTAAAATGTGAAGCACTGAATGAATGACACAAGTTCTAGAGCTTCACTCTCATTTTGATCTGTTCATATGGAAACTCCTATTGAGACGGAGAAGTCCACTGTCAACAATCTTCAGTATTTATGAAGAATCTCAGTTGTTTGTACTTCACTGTAAATGAGGGTATCTTTGTAACGACTTGCCTGGTGTTTTAGAATCTCATCTTTTCCCCTGACCCTGACATGAGGGTCAAAGAGGAGTGAATTTAAAAAGCCCTAGCTAACCTGGGTAACAGGTTATAGTGGAATTCTCTTGGTCTTGCATCCTAGCATCCATTCTGGTAATGACACTTGTTTTCCCTTTGGACACCCACTGCTCTCCCATTCATAAATGACATAATTGGGGTGGCAGGTTTGTTACAATCAGTGAACTTATACTGACACATCATTATCACCCAAATTCCATAGTTTACATTAAGGTTCACTCTGGTGTTGTACATTCTATGGGCTTTGACAAACGTATAGACATAGATCCACCATCAGAGTATCATACAGAATAACTCCACTGGCCTAAAAATCCTGTGCTCTGTTCATCCCTCCCTCCCCCTGGCCCCTGGCAACTACTGATCTTTTTACTGTTGCCGTGGTTTATCTTCTTCAGAATGTCATATTGTTGGAATGATAACACCGTGTAGCCTTTTTAGATTGGCTTCTTTCACTTAGTAAGGTGCATCTAAGGTTCCTTCATGTCTTTTTTGTGGCTTGATCACTCATTTCATTGCAGTGCTGAAAAATATTCCATGGTATGGGTGTACTGTAGTTTATTTATCCAGTCACCCACTGAAGGATATCTTGGCTGCTTCCAAGTTTTGGCAATTAATTAAGCTGCTGTAAACATCCATGTGCAGGTTTTTGTGTGGATACCCTATTTTTATTTTTAATCAGCTGTCACCATTTAAATATCGGGAGAGTTTATGAAAACCAACTTCCAGCAGGTCCTGAAAATGCAGAGGTTCTGGGCATACTGGGCCCCCATTCCTGCAAGAACTGGAGCTGTCCCAAAGGTGAGCACGTGCTGCCTAGTTCACCACAGCCCCACCTGGCCTGCAGCAATTGATGCTACCTGCTGGGCCTCTGGAGGCTTTTAGGCTTGCCCCTCCTGAGCTGTCTTTCCACTTTTCTGTCCTGCCGGTGAGCACTACATCACGGATAATGAGTCTGTCCAGGACTCAGCCATTCCTGGGGCGCTCTGCTCCTCCGCAGAGAATTGTTCCTCTCTGGATATCGACAGAAAGAAACCTTGAAGTTTATTTGGGGCAGGATCCTCAATGAGAGAAGATAAAATTTCCCAGTAAGATTTTGGGTTGTTTAGATCAGGAGTAGAAAAGTTTTTTTTTTCTGTTAAGGGCTAGATAGGTCATATTTTAGACAATGCCAAACAAATGGTCCCTTTTACCACTATCCAGCTCTGCTGTTTTAGTGTGAAAACAACCAGAGAGAATCTGTAAATGAATGCAGCTGTGTTCCAATAACACTGTATTTACAAAACTTCATGGTAGGCAAGATTTGCCCTATGGGCTGAAGTTTGCTGTCCCTGATTTCAGTGCCACCTCTGATACCTTCTTTCTCAAGGAACACTGTGGATAAAGTGAAGGTTCCTACGGCCAGGATTCTCACCTGGCCCTGGTCAGCTAACTCACTACACACGTGTGGGCAATATGTTGCTATTGATGTTATATAAATAAAGAGCTCCGCCCTGTGTTCTCGGTGACATGGTGGCCTGGCTGCAAGACTGCTGTACAGCTGCAAGGCTGCAGGAGAGCAGAGACGAGACTGGAGTGGTGGCAGCCCTGAGGACAGAGACTGGGATGGCTGTGGGGGCAGAGACTGGTTTGCTGCATGCGGACTTGCTCTGAGTGGATGGGATTCTAGTGACTGACCTGCCACCATGGGAATAAAGTTGGGTATAAACCTTTCACCCCAAGAATGGCCCATTGTAATTTTCTGGTCTCATTAAATCCATAGTGAACTTGTCTGGGGTTGAAACCCATTGGCAAGACAAACACTTTTCCTTGTGCTCCTTTTCTGGTGGAACTGCTGATTAGCCAATACTCTCAAACAATGTATAATCATTTCTCATTAGCAGAATTTCTGTCTACAGTGAAGAGCGTCCACTAGGAAACATTGCTGTGGGAGGGTTCCCTTGAGGAAGGTTATCTATCAAGGGTTTCCTTCGTGGAAGGCTTGCCCTTTATCTACCAGGTAGGAGTGCTCAAGTATCATATTTCTTAGGTCAAAGATTCATACCCAAAACATTGCTTTCTCGTTTTTTTTAAAAAACATCATTTAACTCTCTCCCATGGGCAGTCAAGTTGTCATATTGGGAAAGTATCATTGTAAGAATGTTGTAGGGCTTAAGAAAAGGCCATCCATAGGCCTGTGGGGTCTGATACAAATATTAGAGCAAAGAACCTTCTTCCCCTTTTCTGTCAGTTTTAAATAGGTGAAATCTGTTTCAGGTGAGTATCAAGGGCAGGCTTGTTAAATGATGGTGATATATAAACATTAGGAAATGCAGGGCTTAGGAAGAAGTGTTGGAGGGGAAGAAGTACACTAAAAAAACATGCAGCTTTGCTTTCTGGAAATGGATAACATCAGAGGGAAAATAAGACAGAGAGGCAACTCCAACACCAGGTGGAATATGATGTGTGTCAGAGGCATAATGAAGAGGGAACTCTGAGCTCAGCGTACCTGCATTTTGCAGGCTTGCTGCAGTTGTACTTTACAGGCTGCAGTAGCTGCCCATTTTCTTCCTGCTCAGAGAATTACCTGATTGGCTACATCTCTCAGTGATGGTTATGGTTCTAGATTTCTTCTAATAGTGATTTCCTGGCAAATCTGTTGGCTGGCTTTCTAAACTCTGTGTGAGAGGTGTAACAAAATACTCTGCTCTTGCCTTCTTTGATAGTCTCTTGTCAAAAATAAAAATCTGGTAACTAAAAATAATGGAAGGTAACAACACTAGTGAGGATTAAGAGAAGTCATCTCTAGCTCCATTAACTTTGCACTAGGTCATATGAAACATTACAAAGTAAGAAAATTGAAGGAAGACAGTATTTTAACTTGTTACAGAAGTTGGAAGCCTCTTCATTTCACCTGTGTGATTTTTGGACAAGCCCCTTTTAACTGTTTCTGGGCCTCAGTTTCCTTATCTGTAAAGTCATAGAAGGTTTGCTTCAAGGGTAAAATAAAATAATATGCATGACAGCATATTAAACACTGTAGAGGATCAAGCAACAGTTTGGTGCCATCACCATCATTACCCATCACCCTTGTAATGCTGCTACTATGGCTGCTTCTTTGAGGGGAAGGGGTGGGGCTACTGCTGCATGGATTCAATCTCATAAACCACTTTCCTGTCTGGCTGGTTCTCCTTGATGCTTCCTATTCTTCCTCTTACTCCTTATCTTCAAACAGAAGAGCCCTTGATCATGGAAGCATATGGGTGCAGTAAATTTAAAAAATGAGATTATATTACTATTATTATTCTAATAAAAAAATAACATCTCCATTAACGGTTTGCTGTAGCTAGTGCTATTGAATGTAACCACGTATCCTGGTACTTTCATGAGACTAAGATAGCCAACTGGGAGCATATCTATGCCTTGTGCATACAAATTTATATCAAAATGCGGACAAAAGCAAAGGAGATGTGAGTCCTATTTAAAATGGTCCTCCTTTTCCTTCTGCCTTACAGAGTTGCACAGATGACTTGTGCAATGTTATACTTAAAGAATGCCATTTTGTCTTTCCCCCCTCATACCTCTTACGCGTTCATTTAGTCTTCTGGACTTACTTTAAGAAAGGCTGAGAGACGTGAATGCCTTCCAGTCCCGTGTTTACTTCTGACTCAGATGTAAGCCTCTTCCCCAGTACTTGGGAATTGATGACCGGAAGCCAGAGGAGTAGAACCCAAGCAAAGATACCCCTCATTGCCTGCTATTGAGCTGAGTGAAAATCACAGTGAATGGTACAACCAGAAGCTCCTTGAAATAATGACTTGAAATACTATTATAAAGGGACCTTGTGGATAAAATGAGAGTTCCTGTGGCCAGGATTCTCACCTGGCCCCGGCTGACTAGCTCACTGCACATCTGTGGGCAATACATGGCTGTTGACTCTATAAAAATAGCTCCACCCAGGCTGCAGGAGAGCGGAGCAGAGGCTAGAGTGGTAGCAGTGCCAAGGACAGGGGCCCAGAGGATGGCTGTGCGGACGACTGTGCAGAGAGGCCCAGAGGATGGCTGTGTGGGACGACTGTGCAGAG